>VWZX01006394.1:1019466-1315751 GCA_013399015.1 Galbula dea
CGGCCGGGGCGCCGTGGAGGGCAGCGGTGGCGCCTTCGGGAGCCGCTCACTGAGCCCTCTTTAGTTGCCGAAGAGCGGAGGAAATCGCCGAGGGAAAGGGCTGGGGTGAGGGGAAAAGGGCTGGCGTGTGTGCTGGGGGGGGGGGGGGAGGGAGGGCAGAGGGGGATGGAGGGGCTCCCCCTCCCTTCCCTCTGCCTCTCTTTCTCTTTCTCTCTCTACTTTCCATCGGGCTTGATCTTAGCAGGCCTTGCAAGAAGAGAAGGAGGAAGGAGTGAAGGAGAGCGAGAGTTAGCGGTAGGATGGGGAGGCGATCGCAGTGCGATGAGCCCGGAGAGTGGAGAAAGTCCAGGTAAAGTCATAGGCGCTCTGGACGTGCTGAATGTGCAGATTAGTGCGAAAAAATGCGCCTTAGCGCTGCCGGGAGGCGCAGGGATGGAGGCGGCTCTGCGCCCGCTGTGCAAAGTGCAGGAGCCGGCGCCAGGTTGCTTCACCTCTCGCCCGGGGTGCTGCGGGGGCGGCGGGCGGGAGGGCGCGGGGGCCGCTCTGCTCCCCGGCACCGAGCCGGGCTCTAAAGTTTAGCGGGGACCCCGCTACGGCGGGGCCGGGCGGCCCGGGGTGCGAGGTGGTGGGGCGGGCGGCGGGGCCGGCCACCCTCAGGCGGTCCCCTCCCGTCCCTACCACCTCCGGCCCCGGTCGCGGCGGCGGCGAGCATCGGGCGACGGCCGCCCGGTTTCCAGGTCGAGAGGAGGGAGGGGAAAAGAAACTGGCAGGCAGTGGGCGAGACCCAGCCAAATTTTGACCTCAGGCACCCAGTTCTAATGCCCAAACTGAGAACAAGTCTAGCCACTCTTCCCGTGCCAGAGAAGAAGAAGGAGGGAGAAAGCAGAAATTAAAAATGAGAAAGGCTGGACTCGTGTTTGAAATATCCAGATCCAGTAAGTGGAACCCTAGTGGAACTCTACCATCTAAAACAACCAAACAAGGCTGGACGTCCTACACTAGCTGTTGGTCTGGAGCACCTCCTCAGGCTCCGCGTTTCCTGGTGAAATGGCCATTTGCGTTGGTATTGTCTGGAGTGCACAGTTTAAGGGCTAGGGCAGAAATAATCACCTCCAAGATGGAACTGTGTGCCACTGATGAGGCGCTGGTCAACCATCAAGGTGTGCTTGGATGTGGAATTGCTGCTGTGGTTCATTGGACATGACTGGACTAACTCTTCCTTTGATGATCTTGATGATCAGATACAGCGTCTTGAGTGCAAAAAGTGGAGAATCTGGCAGTTCTCATGTAGATGGTTTTTACTTAGTTGTAGTCTTTTGAAGTCTTTAGCAAAGGTCATAGTCAAGGGATGACATTGCTTTAGTAGGACTTCATTTTGCTGAGTGGGACGCAGACCTCCTTTCAAGTGAACAGCACTTACGCTCTTCTACATGACGTTAAATTTATCAGAAGTACATGATTATTTCAATAGTACCCTTGACCTTTTCTCCACCATTTTGTGATATGTCATATTGCTTTGCAATTTTAAGGATGTTGCATGTCAGCTGTATTGCTGTTGTGACTCCAGTGTAGCCAGTGAGAGTTCTGTGAGAACAACTTTGACCCCAAAAAGTTAGTGATAAAATTTGGTATTAGTAACTTCTGGGATGCGTAGAGGATCTTTGCCTGATCATGTCTAAGTTTTCATCAATTATTTGGATTTGTTCTAGTAAGAAATAAAACTAGTGCCACTTATGCTAATGGTAGCAATGCAGGTTTAGTCTTACTCATTGTTAAAAAGTAAAAAACATTTTGCTTTTTTATGATCTTTGTGTTACTATAAGATGACAACGTTTGGCTGTTAGACATGAGCTGTACATTGCGTGCTACTGTGTGGTACACGAGCGATGGTGCTCAAGTTGTAATGTGGCATGGAGGTGTTCTAGGGCAGACTTAAAATTCAGTTTGCAGTCAGTTTTGGGCCCAGTCACTTTCCAGGCATTTACATGGACCAATGTGAATTGTTAGCACTGTGGTTCAAAGCCTCTGAACCACTTTCTTTCTTTGTGACTCCATTTGAAATAGTTTTGCTTATCATTGTATGATATGGAAGAATTGTATCCACCATATAGGGAAGTGGAATCATGGCTGTTCATTCCTCCTTGTGTGAGGTGTTTGGAATATGACTTTCTCAGCTGGTCATGGTGTGAAATTTTCGTCTACATTTTGGATATGTGAGGAAAAGCATGTGCAGGGCTTCAGTTACCAATCTATCTACATTTTTCGTCTCTACAGTGAAGTTCTCTGACAAAGTTCAGAAGAAATGTCTAGAAAGCAGAAGAGTTTGTATGTCTAGTAGGTAGCAAGTGTGTAGATTGTAGCAGCTTCTTTTAAAGACAGCTCAGCTTTGCCTCACTGCTCCTTTCTGTCCCAGAAAAGCAACTGCATCAAAGGAACTCATTAGAAAGAAGCTTTTAGAGCTGTGATGTCCCACACCAGTTAGCATGTGAGGTGAAGTGCTTTGTGCTCTCTGAGCTGGCACCTCTGTTCTTGGGTGGATACATCATTCTTTTCTGTCCTGGACATGAAAAACATGTGGATGGCAGGATGACCATTAAACAGTTTTAGGCTTTTAGCTTGAAATATATTGAGGTTACTGGTGTGAATAGATAATTTGGGGCTTACGGTGACATTCCAAAGGTACACTATACTCCCCTTTGACTTGTTCTTTGAGGATTCCTACTGAACTTCTGCAAATAAGACAATAATTGCCTCTACAGTTGGGAGTATTTCATTCTGGCTGCAAAATTATTTTTGTTAAAGCCATTCATGATCCAGGAGCCACAATAAAGGACATTAAAATGTACAGTCTGTATTACCTATACGAACTTCTTTTATGTTGGTGGCACTCAAGAAACTTAAGTGTAAAATTTAACTTTTGGGAGTAGATGTCCACATTTATTCTGTCAGTTCATTTTCTACTGCTGTGTTATTTTAAAAGGCTCTTCAGACTTTTAAATTTGAAGATAAATTAAATTGGTATCTTTATCTTGAAGTAAAATAAGATCACAGACAAAAATAACCTCAGTGTTTCATTAACTAGGTGCCTTTTTCTAGTTAGAAATGGCTCCTAATCATCTGAAATACCTCCTATCATATTTTTTCTAGGACTGTGAAACAGGTACCAGTTTATTCTAGAAGCAAAAGAACACCCATTGGCAATTCTGTGTTTACTGGTAGTCAGTAAGTTCTAGATTTGTGTGTTAGAACCAAGTACTTCACAACAGAAGAGAGTTACTTCCATTAATGATAGAAGGTAGGTGTTAGTTTTCAAGTTTTATTTTTAAGTAAATATCTTTTTTCCTTTAACAGTAAGGAATGCTGCATATATTTTAATGGAGCTCTCAGACTATGTAAAATAGTGGTTTGACTTTGCTTGACTTCCATGTGCTTTAAGCTGTTCTGAGTGGGTGAAAGAGTCATGGAATATTTTTTTTTTTCCCCTCTTTGTCATAAGAGGTAACCTGTTAAATATTTAAGAACTGTGCGGATATTTCTTAGAAATAAACTGAAAATAAAGGACTTGTCAGTGGCCTTCAGTAAGGCAGCCCTGTTTTGCTTTGTGACTGAAATATACTGTTGGATGCAATGATAGGAAATCTTCATTAATTTTGGTAACAGGCAGAAAGGGTAATGTATTTACTCTTAAATACCAAGTCTGTTGATTCACCTTAAAGTTGTTAATAGCAATTTGAAGCAAGAGTCTGTATTTTCCATGTACAAGTTAGTTCTCATATTGTTTGAACCCAAGTAGTTCTCTCACAAAGGCTCTGGTAGTACAAGTAGTTTAGATAGCTTCAGAGCGTGTAAAAAGTTCCTTATGAACAGTGCACCTAACTTGATTCTTCCTAGCACAAGAGCATCCCATTTACTGCAATAAAATTCCACTTTATTGGTGAATACATGAATCAACTATAAGTATCATACAGATGCTAAGGAAGTTGACTTTGATAATTTTATTTAATGATTTGGAGGTTAATATAAAATGAACACAATTAGACTTTCAGGGATGATGATGTTGAAATCTGAAGTCTTATTTCAACATTGTGTCTGATTACATTACAACACACCTGAGGTAAATGATCTAAAGATTTTAGGTAAATCTCTGAAGGAGACTGTCACACACATTTATTTCTGGATCACAATAATAAAATCAGTCTTTGCATTAAAGTGTTGCTTGTTGTGGAAAAACAGTGTTTTAAAAAACGACATCTTCACACTGAAATGATAGAATGCCCCTGGAGCCTTGTCCACCTCAGTGACAGATTTCAATTAAATCTTAGTCTGTTTATGCAGCTGTGTAAGAATGAGCTGCAGCTTATTTTAGCTCTCATGATCCACCAGAAAGATAATGTATGTCCAGATGGGTTACAACATCTCCCATTTATACCTGCACTCAGGTACCAGCAAAGTCAACACTTGAAGATAGTAATGGTGCTGTTTAGCCTGCTGAATCTTTCTTTATTACATATAGACACATGCAAATCAGAAACATGGCTGATTTTTTGGATGCTAGGTTTGGTTTGCAGATGCAGAGTTTAGAAAATAATCTTTGTTTTACAAAATGAGGAACTTTAAGTGTTTGAGCATTGTGGCTTTCCATCTTGCATCTCTTTCAGTGGAGTCACTTTTTAGGAGAGACAAATACTTAAACCTGCTTAGTGAACTGGAAAGTAGAAATCTATTTTTGAAGTGTTTCACACATCTATCTTCTAAGATAGAGGTGACTGGCAAGAAGATGGTGTGTTTAAGTACACATTATTATTTCTCAACTTAAATCAAGCTCTTTAATGATATACCAGCTCCATGTTGAAGGAACAAGACTGATTACACAAGCAGAAGACAGTGACTTGAAGTAGGTTCTGGGCAGTGTAGAACAGAGTTAAGCACCAGTCCTTCTGTAGAATGGCAAGCTATGGGTACAGTGCTGACTTCAGTAATACCTGGCTTGCTCTCACCAGGTAAGCATCCATCATCTGAAAAGCTTTACTAGCAACTGTTGAAGAATCAGCTATTTCTTTATACGTTGTCATTGATCTGTAGACACCTGTCCTCAAAATAAGGTAACCTGTGAGCAGTATTACCCCTAGTTGTTAGAAATCTAGAAATCTTGCAGCCTGATGAAAGTTTTCAGGACTCTGTTCCAAGTTAGGTGTGATTCTTCAGTCCTCAAGTGTGCAGTCATCTGGAGAGTAGATTAAACTGAGGTATAAAGCCAATGTCAAAGAGTTAACGTGAGGTCCCTTCTGCCCAAGTCTTTAGTCCTCCGAGTGAGTTGCAAAAGCAGAACTCTCCAATAAGGATAATTCTGGCAATATTCATTATCTTGCTAAGAAATTCCAGTGTGGAGCCACATATGGAACATGACAATGCACTCAATGACTGCTTACCTACAATGTCACTCTGTTACCGTGAGTCTGACTTCCTCATTACATTGTAAACTGCCCAGAGCGTTTGGGGATACTGACCTTATGCATGTCACTGTTTTGTTACAATCCCAATGAAGTGGATCAAGTGTAGTTTATCTCCAGATAAATGTCAAAAGCATACTCCTGCTTGGAAGGGCTACTGAAAATACAATGAAAGTACACTCTGTATCACTCTCTAAAGCCCAAACACAGGCAGTGAAGACTTTCCCTCTACCAAAGGCACTGACTGAACGTGCTTCCCTCATTGCCCAGGTTCCATGTTCAAACCTACCCAACGATTAAAATGACATCAATTTGTTAACGTTTTCTAAGTGACAATACAGTGCTTTACTCTGGGTTGGTCTTTGATTCAAAATTAAAATCCAGCAATAAACTCATTGTTCAGTAATTGTTTCTGAAAGTTAAAATATTTAGACAGTTCAAATAATGGCAAAATTTAAATGTGGTCTGATATTGAAAGGAATTGGATAATTATTTTTTTTTAACTCAATGGAGTAATTGTGATGGCCAGCTATGCTGTAAATAGCATTTCTTTGTCCATTCATTTGTCTTCTAGCTGTATTACAGTTTCTTCTCTCTGTACATTTTCATCAGTGCAATCCCTTTTTGTTGTTCCTTCTTACCCATATATTTTTCTGGCAGTTTCTGCAGCACATTTTATGACATTGGCAAAAAAAAGATTAATTAAATAGTTAACTGTTCCTTGTTTTTAAACAACCAGAACAATATAACATAGCAAACTACTTTAAGTGAAATATTTGCAGTGTAGGGCAACCAGTAGTGGGGCATGTGAATGCTGTCTTGCTTTACATTTTTGCAAATAAGAATATTCTGTTTCTGACAAATTGTCCTTTTGACCTGTAGAATAACTATGTCACAACCTTTGTTTATTATCAAAACTTTAAAGTGGTAATATTGCAAAGCTGAGGGGAAATACACTTCAATCTCTTTTTTTCTATTACGCAGAGAAAATACAGATTCCACTACTATTTCAGTACTATTTAATTGTCAGACATAATATAAAATACTGTTGTGAATCTGTTAGGTCTCTAAAAACTTCCACAACTAGTAGATATGAGTGACTTGTGTAGGGAAGAAAATTATTCTTCTTGTGACTTACCAAAGAAGGGGAAATAGGGTGACTCTTCAGAATTGTAAACAGTAGCAGTGTGATCAGTAGACTGCAACAAAACACTAAAGCAAAACCAGTATTGAAAATGTGTCAGAAAGACACTTCTTTGAAAATAGCAGTTGCCCCACTTGGGCTTTGCCAGCTCAAAACCCATTCCTTTAGAAGAGCAAAACAGGAACAATGAGGATATTTTCTTTACTGCACTTATTTAGATTTTGTGGGGTTGATTTGAAATCATCTTACAATAATGTAATCACTTCCATGTGCTCAGAACCCAGTGAATGAAGAAGAGGTACAAGGGTCTACATACCACAAAGTCAGAGCTCCGTTGCATTCAAATTAATAGTACCCTAAAAAGAAATCTAATCAGCAGATCTGTGTGACCATGTGTTGATTGGGAGAAGAGTTATCATAACTTCTTAGTGGAAAGCCACATCTCACAGAATTCTAGTGGGTAAGAGTGACTCTGGCTTGTGTAAATAGATTTTCCAAAAGCCTTCTGCTGAGTTCCCTCAAGAGCAGCTGCTAATGAAACAAAGCTGCAGTCCAGAAGGGTTGGTCATCTCTTAGACTGCCTGGTTCACAGAGAGGAAGCAAGGAAGGGTAGTTATGGTAGAGAGTCCAAACATCAGTACTGGGATCTGTGTTGTACAACAGAATCATCACTTACTTGCAAGAATTGCATTTACTGCTGCTGAGTTATAGATTATTATTAGCATTGTCAAGAGAAAGGTTGACAGTGAAGAGCTGGATGAGAGCAGCTGAAATACAGTGTTTATAAATGCAAGCTAATGATCAAAGGAAAGATAATCCTGACTATACATGCATAACAATGAGCTCCAAAGAAGCTGTTACTATTCAGGATTGATCTTGGAATCATGGTGGGAACTTTTTGGGTGTGTCTACATTAGTGTTGTATTTTGGATCAGTTGTGTGCTTTTTGAAGTGAATCTCCCTGTGATCCCCACTTACCACACCTCCGTTTGCATCACAGAACTGTCTTGGAGGCAGTGACCACACTTCCTTCAGAGGAAACTAAACCAGAAAATGTGTTCCAGCTCCTAATGGTTGTCCAGTCCATAAGACCAGAGTCCTCTGTTTATCAGAAGCAAGCCTCAAAGAGATTTTTGTGTGTTTTTAAAGCAGAAATTGAGAATGAAATGGGAGATGATCATGTCACTGGGGAATACCATTGTGCTTCCACATCTGCAGTGTTACACCCACTTCAAGGGGAACACAGAACTAGAAATAATGCAGAGAAGGGCCAACAGGGTGTTGCACAGGTATGGAATGGTTGTCAGTGAAGACGCCTTATGACAGCTCTCTGGCTGGCAGAAGTGCTCAAGAAAGATATGAATGATATGGAGAAGACAAATGGGGGATGATTAGTTAATTCAGTGGTGAATGCTCTTTCTCCTTGCATGAGAAAAGGCATGCGGCAAATGAAATGATTAGGCAAATAGTCAGACTGAGACGAAGTATGTCTTCACACTATTTAAATCTTGCAAATCATTGCCATGGGATGTCGTGGAAGTCAGAACTGTAAATGGTCACAAAAAATGGTAGAACAGCTTCTTGGAGGACAGATCCCTTTATACCTTTCAGCACAAAAAAGTCTTTAAACTGCTAATCACCAGAAGCTAGGAGGGTAGAGCAAGGGCAGCACTTACTCTGCAGATGCTGTTTCCTAAGCATCCAGTACTAATTTATATTAGAATTTAAAACATGTTGAGCTAAATGGACCTTTAGTCTGACCTCCTATGGCAGTTCTTAGTTTTGTACTTACTGCAGCCGTTGAACAAACATAGGTATTGACTAAGGTTTTGATACGGTCTGCAGAGATCACAAACGTACTTGCTTTACAAGTTCTGTTCTAATTGCCAATCAGTGTTGATTAGTATCCTTACAAATTAAAGGACAAATCAGAAAAGTGGGTTCAGTTTCCAACACAGAAAAACTCAGTTTCTGTTTTAGAGACCTTACAGTCTAAACTTCTAACAAGATGCAGCAGGTGGTGGGAGCAAACAAAAGAGTAGAAGGGTGGAGGTGATGAAGTAACATTGAATCAAGCATGCGTAACAAAAATGAAGTTTTGACTCATTGCCATAGCTCTTGCTAATAATTGGGGTAAAAAGGATAAACTAGAAAACATTTGAATAAATGCATGGAATGAGGCAAATGATTGAGTCATTATTATTATTAGGAAGTTATAGTAATGTGGTAAAATGTTTCTAATGATCAAAACCTAGCTTTCTCCTACTTCCATAGGGAAAAGTTTTCAGCCTCTAAAAAGGGGTTTATCCAAAACTTTTCTCTATTTATATTTTTGGATGGTCTTCATAGGTTTTCTTAATGCTGTACAGATTTGTTAATGCACATTTATCAGTCGAGAAAAGCCTTACCTGAACATACATTAAACTCCACTAACTTATAACAAAGCTATCAAGCTGCTGTTGGGTTGGTTTTTTCCAGCAATGTTGATTACTAATACACAGAAAGAGAGACAGCCTGATTTCTAACTACTAGATCAACTTGTCAAATTCTTTCACATGTACAAAATTAACTTTTTTTTGACATTACTTTGCAGTCAGTGCAATGAGTGGTGGGACTGTAAACTGCTCTCAGATGTCAGGCTAACTATGGAGAGAGCTTTGCTCGTGGATTTGATTAGTCTTAGTAATAAGAGAGATATTACAAAATAAAGTGTGATATTACATAGCTTTTTTTAAAGAATGCTTTGTAAAATTTGTTTTGACTGTTGCCCCTGTACTCAGCATGGGTGAGGCCACACCTTGACTACCGTGTTGAGTTTTGGGCACCTGACTGCAAGAAAGACACTGAGCTACTGGAGTGTGTCCAAAGAAGGGCGGTGAAGCTGGTGAAGGGTCTAGAGCACAAGTCTTGCAAAGAGTGGCTGAGGGAGATGGGGTTGCTTAGTCTGGAGAAAAGGAGACTTGGGGGATACCTTGTCTTTCTCTACAACTCCCTGAAAGGAGGTGGTAGTGAGGCAGGTGTCAAGTTTCTTCTCCCAAGTAACAAGTGATAGGACTAGAGGAAATGACTTCAAGTTGCACCAGGGGAGGTTCAGATTGGATTTTAGTAAGAATTTCTTTACTGAGGAGGTTATCAGGCATTGGAATAGGCTGCCTAGGGAAGTGGTGGAATCACCATCCCTGGAAGTGGTCAAAACTAGTCTACTTGTGGTGCCTGGGGACATGGTTTAGTGTTGAACATGGTAGCGTTAGGTTGAAGTCTTTTCCAACCATAACAATTCTGTGATTCTATGATTTTATGCTGATGGAGTTTTCTTTAAATGTTACGCAGTTGAAATTTGCTCTAGCAATACTTTTGAAACCATTAAATCATTTCCCTTTTAGGAGAAGGGACTGTTTTGCAAAATATAAAATCACATCACAATAATAGCATTGATTAGTTTGTCAGCAGTCTTTCTGTGATGGTTGTCAGGTGTTTTAGCGCAGGAAATCTGACAGGAAAGGTGCTGGGCAATTCCTGCTAAATACAGTTCACATAGGAAGAAAATACTAGGCTTGTAAATGGATTCTGAGACTCTTAAGACTGCAGAGATGTTGATCATAATTTTTCTTTGTGATTAATGTAAGGGAAGAATAGCAGACTGACTCTGTTGCAAATGTGAACATATGAATTTAGGATGACACAGCATGAGAAGTGATTGAACTTATCTCTACCTAAGCAGAGGAAGTAGCAAACTTTCAGGTTCAGCAATGGTAAACATAACAGTATATCTTCAGTTTAAATAGGAATATGACTCAAGTGTCAAAATCAATACAGGGAGGAAGACAGAGACTTTCTGGATTCCAATTTAAGTCCCAGGAATTACAAGGAAAACTACATTTATGTACAAAAATGCCAGGGGAAATAACGTGGAAGCTCTTGAAGGAATAAATAGAGGCTGATGAGGGGAATTAAAACTTGGTGATTTGACTGCAGTAACTGAAAGTGAGACTGTAATAGGGTCTGGGTGCACAAACTCAAGCTTTTCACAATACAAAACTGAAAAGTTGAAAAGCAGCTTCCACTCTTGTGTAATTAAACATTAGCACTGGCTCATAATTTTCTTCTGTGCTGAAACACCAGAACCAAAGTTAAAAAAAAACAGTCAGAAAAGGAGGTTGGTAGAAATGATGAGGACCTTGGCAATGCTTTCTCCAGGTAGTCACTATTATATACCTACTACTATAATAGGCTGCAGATTAATGCATAATAGTATACAGTACTTGCATAGTCAGCAAAATGCACCATAGTATGGAAACAGTGATAAATGTAACAGGAAGCTGAAAGAAGCAAAAGGTATTAGCTTTGGCTCTTTGGCACCAGAAGAGGTGAAGGTTTTATTTTATTTTTTCTTGTAGTTTTTACAGTGGAAATGCAGAATGACTGCTTTTCTGTCTTTATATAGAAAAACAAAGTGTGAGACAGGCAATTAAATAAAGAACAGATATATATATATATCAGGGAAATAGTGGCATTTTTACTTTTCACCCACAGAAACACTCATGTTTCTTAATAAAATAAAAAGGGTGAAGCCCTTAGCCAGCTTTTATGGCCTTCTCACTGCTCTGTTTTATTTGCCTCTTGGTGTCAAGAAAGGCACTCTTCAATTAACTGTGGGAATTGTGAGTGTCTCAGCCAATGCGTTGGGCAGCATAAGGCTGAGCAATGCCTTTGGAGCCCAGGTGATCTGGATCAGCTTCCTCCTCTGGTCTTGCTTTGGTTTAGGGCCTGCTGTAGTGTTTTGTACATAATACTGATGTGGTAGTACTTTTTAGGGAAGCTGAAATATAAATACACCATCAGAGTATATGTTGAGCAGACTGCCTATGTGATGTGATGGCCTCTAAGGAGTTTCAAGAGTGCACTGCTCTTCCCATGTCCTCACTCAGCAGAGACTGTTCAGAGGCCACTGGAAGGAAACTCATCCACCATCCTCCTGTCGTCTTCCTGCTGCCTTCTCATCAGCAGAAATGACTTCCAGTGCCTTTCCCATGCACTGGCATCATATGACAGACTAAAGCAGGAGTTCCAAGGTGGCCTTCTCATCTCTCCATGGTGACTAAAGCCTCTCAAACAATAACATTGTATGGCACTTAGCAAGTGGATCAAGATTACAAAAATTCCAAACTCCAAGGAAGACACCTCTTTTGGTTTTTATTGTACATGTCACAAGCTTTGGATTGTTGTTCTCATCAATCTTTTGTTACACCAATAGAATCCACTTTCATCAAAGAACAGCATGGCTCAACATGTGGACTGCCTGTTGTAGTTCACAATCTTATATGAACTGGTCTTGCTGCCTCAAAAAGCTTCAAGAAATTGCTAGAAAAACTGATGAAAGACTGCTGTTTCCCCTCCCTAGCTTTGTCAGGAGCACCACAAAGGATGCTGGATCTTTTTCCTGCATTGTTTGACCATCCTACGCTTTGGCTTTCTGACATGACATTACTAATAGTGTTTCTAGTGAGTGCCAGTGATACTGCATTTCTCACTCTTACAAGTGGTATCAAGTATTGAAGCGTGCATGGTTACCACTTATTGACAAGCTGCTGTGGGCTGTGATTTGAATTGTTCTGCAACAGTGCTACTTATTTTTTGTGCTTCATCCACTTATATCAAACACCACTGAGAACCTGCTGTGTTTAGAAGACAAAGGCAGGTCTCCTTCTACCATGAACTGGACCTTCTGTGTGTACTATGAATGATGCAATTTTCCTCCTCTGCTCTTACCTGCTGCTCTTGTAGCCTATTTAGTATACAGGGAAAAAATCTTGCATGCTGATCAATTAAGATGGATAAGGTACTCTTTTTTAAATATGTAATCAGAGAATATACACCCCTTGATTTTCTACACTCTGTTTCGAGATACATGTCCAAGGTAGAGTTCTCGAACCAAAGACAACATTCTTTAATGTTGTTTTATCCCTAAGCCACAGGGCAGAATTCCTTAGGTAACTGAAGTAATTTCTGTCTTAACAATCCTGTAAATTTTCTATATTTCCTTATTAATTCTAGGGTTTTGTGCAGCTCAGAACACCTCTGACAGAACTTTCCCTAAACATCTTTTTTTCTTTATGGCCAGCTGCTTCTGCTCCTATTACCACCGAAGATCACAAGCCATTATCATTCCAAGATCTCAAGCATCTCTGGTAATCAAAAGTTGCAGTCTAATGGCAGTTAATCTTTCAGAGAGCAGGGTTATGCACTGAGGATGTTGTTTAGTACTGAGAATCACAAAGGTATGTTTTGTATTTCAATGCATACAGCCGTCAAGGGAATATCTGGGGCTTGCCTACAGATATTTAGTATTTGATATTTCACTTATTCAAGATTTGGAAAGTACTTGAGTAGTAAGCCTCAGGGTTAGCAGAGGAACAGTGTGATAAGCCTTAGATCTCACAGAAGAACTGATAGCAAGACCTACCTTTTCATTCCCCCTCTGACTGTGGGGTAGTGTAACGGGGCTTTGCAGTGACAGATACAGCATAACTGTGGGACACAGGATGAACCCAAGCTGTTTTACAGTCACTCCTGTTGTTTTTTTCTTTTGAAGTGACTAGTCTTTAGCTCCATTTCTGAGAAGGTTACTTGAACCTCTGACTCAAACAGAGACATCTTTGAATGGGGTAAACCAGTAGCCACAGCACTTCTGGGACAGAATCTGCAAACTGTGAGGAACACATTCCCCTTTGCAAACATGGTGGCAGGTGCTTTTGATCTGTGGCTTCTTGCTGCTATTGTGTGAGGGAATCACACTCTCTGAGTTTCAAGAGCCACAACAGAAAGGAAGTAAAGCTGTGACTCATTTAGGACTGGGTGTTATTTTAATGAGCTTAATAAATCCTATATAGGACTGAAAGTTTCTTTGGAGTTCTCAGTACTGCAGAGCAGTGCTCTCAGTCTGACCTTTGAGCCTTGTATACTATGGAGCTCTGAAAAGCAGCACCACCAATTTCAGCAACATCAGCAACCCTAGTGTAAGTAGCTCACCCGCTTTAGCAGCTGTTTTCAGCATCAAGTTGATCAGGCTTCTCTGAATGGAACTTAAATGACATTGTACTCCAAGTGGCTTCCACTGCCCCAGGTCACCATGTTCACAGATGTTCACAGAAGTCCAGGAGGTCCATGCTCATGTAGAAACAAACTGATTTACTTTGTGAAATAAGTACCAATGGAACGTAAGGAGCTGGCATTTTTGTTAACCAGCTTCATCACATGCTTAAAGCTGAAATGTTCATGAATGTTAATACTGTTCTTGTAAAACATAGATGGCAAGGATTTGTTTTGTGTGCAGTATGGACACTGACCTTCAAAGGGCAAAATTCATTGCAGCACCATTTATCTCACTTCTAGCAAAGCAGGATAGAAGGAGATCTCCTAAGTTATTAATTTCTACAGGCATGGCTATCAACTCCTCATCACAGTCAGCCATGTCATATAATCACTGTCATCTAAAGAAATCAGACTCTGTCTTACAGTGAGCAGGGTTCCCACCATCTCCTCCTGAAGTTACAGGTTGCTCCTGGAAAGGATTTCTAACACCTATCTCTCATAGTGGTTAGGACTGAAAATGGACTGGAGGAAAGACTCAGTGAGCCAGAAAACTCTCAGGCCTCCTCTACAAAAAAGGCATTCACCAGAAACCTAAGTATTACTGAGGGTGATGAACTGGTATAATTTCAAAAGAAAAGTCCTATCACACCTCTTCTCTAGCTACATTGCTGTTTTATTAACAGACATCTATTGTAAATTATGTATTCTTGGCTAGTCTACTTTTGAACTAAAGTTACTTTTACAGAGTTCTTCCAGTGTGCTTTAATAACAAAAGCTGAGAAGTATGGTAGATGTACCAGGAAAATTAAAAGCCCTAGGGCTAAATATTTTTATAAAAGTCATTTAAAGAGCAGAACAACTAACCAAGTTGACCTTGTTCATTACAGTGCTGGAGAGATTCGGTTGTGCATAGCTATGAGTGTACCACTGTTCAAATAACAGAGCAGAATCTACTCATGGTGTAATGCTTTGTGAATTCTCCTAAGACACCATCTATAGTTTTTGATTCAGATGATTAAGGGAAGTGTCTGATGTGCTAGGTTCTGCTGTCCCTTACAGGAATGTAATTTTTGTATACTAAAAAAAAATCAATGCTACCCTGCTATTCAGTAGAGCTATCTTTCCCTTCCTGTCTTATGAAGCCTTTGGAAAAGGTTTTCAGGGATCTAAAACCAAAACATAGCTGAGAGTCTGGCCATTAAGTGAAAATATTCACAACTTTCCAGAATGTTCATAGAGCAGGAGATTGTGTCTGTCTTTGAGGAAGATGAAGGCATCCTAGAACACGACAGGATTGCTGTACCTTTCCTTGTGGTAGTTATGTGCTGCTTGTTTGTGTGTGTGTGTAGATTGAGAAAGTAGTAAATGGATAAAGCAGTCACTTTCTTCAGCAGTGGGGACATACAAAAATTTAGGCAATATATAGAGTGATTTCAAGATCATTCCTAATCCCAAAGTGCTTGTTGTACTCTGAAGGCTCTAAGGTACTCCCTCTGTGCTCAGCCCTTTTGTGTGCTTTACCATCGCATTTCGTCCCATCCCTTTGAGCTGCTAGGGGATTTCCCTGGATGGTGATGGCCGTTTCCCGTCTGGCAGCCTTGCAACCCCTGCAGCCCATCTCTGGCTTTCTGGCACCTCACTGCCTCTCTCCACTGCCTTCACTGGGAAGTAAGACAGGTTGTCCACAGCTGAATCCACAGAAAACCGAGCTTCAAAATTAAGCTCAGGATGTACAGCTTTCATGGAGGCTACAGAAGTATTCTAAGGACAAGGAGATGTAGCTTACAGACTTTAATCAGTGAATGAAAATCTCATTCATACTCAACTGCCCTGGACCAGTGAGCCCATGTAGTGCTGATGCAAACTACTGACAGAATTTACCCCATGGAGTTCCCTGATCTCTGAAATGCAGAAGTAGGCTATTTTAGGAGAAATTGATTCACTAGTCATGAATTTCATTTAAGAAAATGGTGTAATTTTTGGTTCTCTGTCTGCTCTAAAGTGACAGCAGTTCTTTTACATTTCCCAACAGTCTCAACAAACTATTGAGGTTGAGAAGAAAATGCTGTTACTTTTCTTCATTTCCCACAGCACAGTTTATGGTGAATCACTTGTGCCTAGTGAATGGTTTCTCAGGTCAGAAAAACCAACTCCTTTCTTTTTTTTGGGCACATGTATCCAAAGGATTAGTATCCTTTAAAAAGACTTGAATGTACTTTATTATGGTAAAAATACATACAAACTAGTAAGCTCAAAGTGTTTAAATTCTTTGCTTACAACTGTTTAGTGCTTCTTATGCCTGCTTTCAGAACATTTCTAAAGTGTTTTGTTTCAATTTGCTTAATTAGAATTTTTGAATTCATAGAATATGGTTTTAGGAAACCCAAACACTGAAAAGATTATCTTTTTAAAGGTAGATTATGTCTGTGTATCTTTCATATATTACCTTTTTTAAGGTTTTGCACTTACGTAGTATCATAACTCTGAATAAATTCAAATAAATGGTTAGCACTTGAATTTTTCACAAACAAATGAGGATATTTTTGTCCTGTTTCAGGAAGGGTACAGATTTATGTGGATGTAGAGCATTTTGTAGACAGATGTGGGTAATTATATAGTTGTATGCAGTGATCCAGTATAGCACAGGGGAAAACTGCTGTTTTTGTCCGTGTGACTGAACACATGAGTACAGATTTAAGACAATAAGTAGTAAGTAATAAGTAGCAGCAATAAACAAGGGCACAGAACTGAACACCACACATCTTCCTTACACTTAATTTTTCCATTTTCTTTGGTCAAAATAGTGCCATCTTTAAAAGATGCATTATTTTTCTAAGCAGTAAAGGAAAGAAATTGAGTTATATTGATGTAGTGAATGCAGTTATTGTAGTTCTGCCCTTCATCAAAATGTTTTCCCTCAAAATTATATGAAGTAACATGAATAGGAACTTGAAACACAAGTTTTAAACAACGGTTCAAAGCCTATAGTTCTAGGGAAGACAAAGTGACCGACTGCTCCAGAAGGAGTTCTAGTGTGTGAATAAACTGTAAAATTCCTATCACTTTCATGTAGTAGAAAGTTTCAGTACTTTGTAGCGTTACAAATAACAAACTATTTCAGACTCTTAAGTCTTTGGAATTAGTTTTTTTCATGATATGTGCAGCATTTTTAGATGATCACACGATGCCATTCATTAACCATGCCCACTGTTACTTACATAATTAGATTTCGTGTTGCTGACTTAGGAGTCCTGTAACTTGACAGGCAGTAGACAGGGGAAAGAACCTAGATCCTAAACCACAAACTCTGGGGTAGGAGAGAGCTTGAAAAATCTCTTTGCTCTCTAAATATCTACCATAAAAAACTGAAGCCAAATAGATTTTCATGCTGAAGAAAAAACACAGTTACGTTCCTTACACAAACCCGAAGTGGCTTATTGATTAACTTGGACAGGACTCTCCATATTATAGAGGGGTTAAAAGAATGAGAAGGTACATCACCAAGCAACTGAAAGTGGGAAGGTTTCAGACATTTTCATTATCTTGACTGAATTATCTCGAATGAGTTCATATTGTATGTGCATCAGAGGAGGTTCCTAAACACCTCAGACTGCTCATCTGAGCAAGAAAAATGTCCAAAGAAATGTAGATGTATGGGTGATTCATACACTTTGTTCTTCCCTATGTCACCTTCAGAAGGCTCTTTCTAGCCATTAAGAGAGAAACGGTCCATTCATTTTTCCCCAGTGGCTGTCATCTAACAAGCATATACCATTGCATGTGTTATAAAATAGCTCAGATTCCCTTTAAAAGTGATTCACAGGTGTGAACTTGCCTTTTAAAATCTGCCCTGACTGTTTGTGTGCATTAATGGAATCAACAAGGCAGAAATTGTAAAGATAATGTAGCATACGGTGCCGCACGTGTTGTATTTGCCCTGGACTGCACAGTGCATGTTCTGAGTACTGCATGTGACATTCCACAGCCAAGGGCAAGGTCTTTTCCAGAATAACACTGAATTTTCATATGGTAAAACTAACATCTTTGTCTTTGGGGCACACTAAGCAGTCATTAGCACTGATCTGACGGACACTTTCTATTAGATTTTGTGATTAACATATTCTGACCATTTAAGTTGGAGAGCAAGTGAAACATTATGGCACAGTACATATTAAAGGAAAGTGCTCATTGCTCCGAGCTCCACCTGTGATGTTGTTAAATAATAGTGATGATCATTACTATCCACTTAGTAGGATACATTTCCATGGTGCTTTGTAACTATGAAAATAACATTTCAGAGTAGTAATTGGGGAAATACATAATCTCTTGGGAAATTCTTTGATTATTTAAAGACAAACTGTCAGTTTGTTTTAATAATTTTTCCATGACCACCTGGAGTTTCTTGTTTCTTTGGAATTAAGCTAAAAACTTTACCTATGTGCATATTGTCTTCAAATCTTCAGATCAGCAAAACATAAAATACATAAAGGCACATAAAAATGAAGAGAACAGCTGAGGTGGTGAGGGCAACTAGAACCATTATCTCAAGACTTTCAAGCATCCTGTCCTCTGGAGCACTCTGTTACTATCTCTGCATAAACCTTCAGGATAGGTGCAAGAACTACAAGTGTATTTTTATAAGTGTGTCTCCTCTTATCTTTGTGGTAAGTTATCCTTCTTATCCCTGTCTTTAATTCCTTCATACTGGATGAAGAGCAAATACTTAGCTGCTGTCATGGAGCATGTAATATGTTCACGTCCCAACTTAGCTCATTCCTTGTTCTGCCTATACCCCAAATACTGAAAGTTCATACAAGCATTGAAAACACACTGAATAATTACTTCACAATGTATCTCAGTATTAAAACATGTCCATTTAATGACTAAGAAAATCTTTTTAACCTTGTGATCAGCTGACCTTGGTCCTCTAACCCATCTCTCCCTTATATATCTCAAAAGAGCAGATTGCTTTTGTCATATGACCTGAAAGTCAACAAACCCTGATGGTATCAGGTCAAGGAAAGAAGGAAGTTCAGAGCTGCTTGTGGGAAACTCCCCTCTAGCTGCCTCATAAATCTAAACTCAGCTTAACTCAGTCCATACACCCACTTCCACAGATTGCATAGAACTCAGTTTTCCAAATGGAGCTGCTTTTCCAAGTGGAAAACAATTAATAAAAAATCAGTAAATTATTCATAAATATTATAGGCAACACTTAGGTGTTGTAGAATAATGTAGGTTGGGAAGGACTTTTGGAGATCGTCTGGTTCAACTCCTTGCTTAAAGCAACACCAACTTAATTAGATTACTCAGGGTCTTGTTCAGTCAAATTTTGAACATCTCCAAGGGTGGATATTCCACAGCCTCTCCAGACATCTGTTCCAGCACTTGACTGCTTGTATAGTTTGTGCTAGGCATGACAGGGAGGACATCAGAAGATTATCATGGACTCATTAGCATTGGAAGACTAATTAGCTGTGAGATTCCTAAGTCTGTAAGAACTTAGCCATTTGTTAAAACTTTTTTTTGTAATTTCATAAACTATTTGAAGTGAGCTCTTAGTGTTAAATGAGATTCAGAGGTTTTGTTTTCTAAAGGGTGAATTTGAGCTTCCATTCACAAAGTATCTGGGAAACAGTCAGTGTTGGAGCACCAATGTATGTTGGTCTCTGCACTAACCTTCAATTAATAGCAAGCAGACAGCTGCATGGCTTCAGTTTGTGACTGGCATAGTGCCACAGAAAGAACATACACTAGTCTAATCCCAGTGAGACAAATGTAGGGAGTAACTCTCAGAAACCCTACATGTAGAAAAATGTAGTGCCCCATTCTGTAGAGGCACATGGAACAAAGCACTTTGCCATATCTTTGCTGTAAATGCACCCAGGAGCAGCTAAGGCATTAACACAACTGCCAAGTTAGGAATCTGACTAACAAATACATGGAAAATTTCCTCAGTAATATATTCACTACTTACATATTCAATACTGCTTCAAGCACAGACATTTCTAAATGGTTCCTCAGCTTCATCAGAGTTCCAGTCTCATCCTGACACTTGGTATGTCTGGATCATCTGTCAACAGAAAGAGAAGATTGCCGTCAGCATGGAGATGTGGTATATGCCTCCAGAGTAACCCTTGGAGTGATCCAGCAGGCATTTTCAGCAGGACAGCAGGATCTGTACCTGTGCACCAGAGAAACCCTGGTGCTGGTCTTTGGACCTCCCTGAAAGAAGTAATGGATCCTAGTCTCCAGCAACCCCTGGAGTACTGGCTGGAAGTACTGCCACACTTGGCTGAAGCCCTATCATCAGGAATAATGATGATCTAAAAGAACTCAGGACTCATCAATTAACATTTCCTTAGCTTGTGTGAATTACTGAGGCTGAAGCAGGACTCACTGAGGTCAGGGAATGGTGACCATCTGTTGCCAAAGTCATCTTTCAAGAGGGTCTAGGGCCTGAGGACAGCAGAAGGGTAACCTGTGATTGTCTCCTCTGCAGAACACTACTCTGGTAGCAGCTCCCAAGGGACTCTGCCACTGCCAGAGGAGTTTCACAGTAACGCTACAGGCTGGAGCCTGCAGTGTGGTGTAGTCAGTCTGACCCACTGCAGATATTTGTACAAGTACAGATGTGTTAGTGCCTTTCATTCATACTGTAAGCAAACTTTCTCCTCACAGAGCCCATCTAACTGCTCCAAAATACACTTATGTTAAATAGATGAATATGCTTTTATGCCTTTGCATCTCCACATTCAGAGTCCTCACTTTTTTAATGCAGATTTATAACTTGCTGCACCCCCAGCTGATTTAGAATGCATCCTTCTGATGAACACTGTCAGCTTTCATAACTGCCTTTACTACTGTCCACAACATAGTTTGTTCCTTCTAGGCTCCAGGAGTAAGTTGGTTTTACCCTGGACAGAATTCAGATCTCAAACACAAACTAAATCTGCAGTGAAAACCAATGGAATAATAGAGGCCAGAACTGGCCTAGTAGCCCTGCTCATCTGAGTGCTGTTTCTGAGGAGATAATGATGTATTATTCTTCCTTTTTGATAATTATTCCTTCAGAGATGATTTTTGAAATTTTATGTGTTATTTTTCTGTGATGTTGCACTGGTATCCTGGATACTTACTTGTAAATTTCTGTGCTCCTATCATGCCATTATAGTTGCCTAAAGCATCTTTATTCCTTTTTTCTGCTCTACATTTCTTTCTGGCTCATTCCTATATTGTGCCATCACATTAGCTTCATTTGTGTAACCAAGAAAATGAAGAATTCTGCTTCAATTCAAAGGTTCTGAAAGAAACCTTTGTGTTTCATGACTTTTCTTCTCTTATTAGCCCACTACTTTCCAACTGCTACTTTAGCTTTTCACTCAAAGGAAAACCTTCCATATTGTACAAAGTTGCCTATTTTTATGCCTTTCCTTCTAAAACCTATCCCTGCATGATATTATTCACAAATGTGACTGTTACTGCCTTTGCTATAGGGGTGCTTGAAACCAGTTGCCTCCTATTCTAGTTTGGATAGCAAACATGAAGTGGATTTATCCTTGTGATATCTCCTTATCCCTCTCCAGCCATTAACATAACATAGACAGCGTTCTTCATTTCCTTCTCCCTTCAGTCTCGTGATGAAGAGATTCCCATCCTCCTTCACAATCAGGCCTGTAAGCTGGGAATTCTTTTTGACTTGCTGCTCTGCCAAATATGTATTGATCATTTCAAAAATACTTGCATCTCCCTTTGTACAGTAGCTAGGAAACACACAGTGTCACTGGAGATTCTTTACACACCATACCCCAAAATTGCTATTCCACATCCCATCTCTTGGAGTAACTACCTAATACATGCTCTACTTTTCCATTTGTCCTGTTTTCCAACACTTAATTTTTACCAAGCTATAATTTCAATACAGGACATGTTCCTGCAAAGCTATCCCACTGTCCTCTTTCAAAGGGCATTGTAAAATTCATTTCAAAAACTTTGGTAAGGAGAGCATGTTGTATATGGCCATGTAGACTGAGTGGCATCACCTTGTAGCCCCCTCAGTATGCTGTACCTCCTGTTGTCTCATCTTTTCTGTGGTGTGTATGCTTTACAAAGCCAGCAAGCTGCCCTCAGAGAGTTCTCAGTTGTCACACTGTGTTGGTAAAGCCTCTCTGAACAGCTGAAGCTTATGCTCACATTAGAATCCTAAGTCCTCAGCACCTATGGAAACCATCAAGTGACGAACAGCTCCCCCAAACCTTCTTCAGCACTTCTTTGTGCTGAAGTTTTTACCACTTTGCCATAAAAGGGCTAAGAAAATATTTTTCTACCTACCACACAAGAACATGTGGTTTATTTTATGACAGTTGTACCAGTAGCATTTGTAAAGCACTGAGTCACTGAGTGGCAGGACAGCAGTGTAGTTCAAGCATTTATTCATACCGTATTGTAGCTGAACCATTGCATTTTCATTTTTTTTATGTGGAGTCTTCTCTTCTGGGTAAGCTTTGGGATGAATGTAAAAGTGTTGAACTAAAGTCCTAGCCTTGAGTTGAATCTGAGTGAAGCCAGTGTGGTAGAGAAAAAGGCTGAGAGAACTGTACAACAGAACACTAAAATAAGCTAGAACTGAACAAGATATAGGAGAAAAATGAACATAAAAGGAAATGGTATTAATTTTTTTAATGATTTTAGGTGCAGCTTTTATGTAAATTAATAACTGCTTCCTGTGTTTCTGGGTTTGCTTCAATGTTGGTGAAAAGCACCTTTAGTGACAGTCATACTGGTTTTAACTATGGCTTACAGGTTTCCACATCTGTTTGGAAAACAGTATTTTTAACAAATTCCAGGCAGCTTTACTGAAAGAACAGTGATATGTCCACATAAGTAGTGGTTTGTTTAGAAGTCTCTTCAATTCCTGCTCCCATTCCTATGAACTGCTTCTAAATACAAGTAAAAAACCTTATTGGTTTAAATCCCAGGGATTCCTACTTTGATTTTACTTGCATCTAAGCACATTGGCAATAACTCTGCTGACTAGTAGTAGAGTAGAAGCAGCATGCAGAATCAGATCCTTACTAGATTGTATTGAACTCTCCTGATAAACACACATTGCCCATACAGATACTTTCAGATGGTATAAAACTGGAGAATCCCATTGAATTTGGCAGAGAAACATTTGAGGAAGTAGCCTACAATATTAGAAAGCTGAGAGCCATACATATGTCCAAAACAGCCAGGTCTTTGTAGAGCTCAGCAAAATATTTTGTCTCCTTGAATTTAGATTTCTCATTCATCTTTTAGTCATCTGTGCTTGTGACAGAAATAGACTGTACAAGAACAGTTCTGCCTAAAGCACACTTCATCCACGTCTCACTTCTCTTAAATTAACAGTGTACACTAAATGTGCTTTGAAATCTGGCTTATGATAGTAAATAGGAACAGCATTTATTTTTTAGTTTGTTGGTCTACAAACCAGGAAAATATCTGTTGTTTGTAGATTTTAAGTGTGCACTTTAATGTACAGGCAAATTTAGCAGTGTAGTAAAAATGACTAGCTGTACCTCAGTGCTGAAATCAAAGTGTTTACCATCAAATTCAAATGTTGTAGGTAGCATTTGAACTGAGTCACTCTGAAATAAACAGTGCTAGCAAGTTTGTAGAGGATGTGTTCAGAACTGACCACTTTTTAACATAAGGGACATCAAGAATTTGGTCTGCCCTGCTTCTTGCTTTCCTTCCCTCAAGAAATACCAACACTTGAAATGCAGAATTGAACTGATTTATTGTACAAAAGAAAAAGGGGGTTTGATAAATGAGATGCATGGTTATGCTTTAAAATAAATAGAAACTCTTGTGTTTGGGCTGCCACATGTGTTGTGTGTGTTGGTTAAGGTTTGTAAGTGAAAGGGATCTAAACCATTTACAGAACAACAGACCTAAAGAGGTCTCTCCCACACCACATAACAATTCTTTGATGAGAGAGGTACACACTTGCCCTTCTTCCAGTGCAAGATTCTTGTGTATATTATTCTTCCTGTGTGCTCCAAACCCACACTGATTGTGGCACTTCCACCACTGGTATTCTTTACACACATACACTTAAATATCCTAATAAGTGAAAGTGATTTATATGACATCCTTAAACTTAGAGTGGGAGAGGGAAAGGAGAGATTTGAGCACTGTTAAATTCTGACCAGGAGAAATCTGCAATGAGTCAACCGAACAAGAGAGGACAAGGGCACGAAAATGGGCTCTGTTAATAGAGTCAGCAACAGGGGCAGGTGGCATCAAGGGAAGAAATGCAGCCCTTGTGTGGAACTGGAGATGTGGCACCAGGGCAGTTTCCAGAAGAGCCAGGAAAGAACAACTGAGTGACCAGAGGAAAATTTCAGTTCTGGTGAGACTAAATTTCAGAGAAGGTGTCCTGGTTTGGGTTAGAACAGAACCAATTCTGTTCAGTGATTTTACTTTTTAGTCGAAGCTCCTCTAAGAAACTGCACTTTCTGAAACTAGCAGCATGAGGCCTAATGTTTAGATTTACTACCAGGGATTGGTATGCAAAGCAAGGTCACTGCCAAATCTTGTGTCTCATATTGGGGGGTGCAGGGTAAATGCTGCACCTTCAGGAAGAAGCAGACAGGACAGGTGACCCCAAACCAACCAACTAAAGTATTCCGTCCCATTATACGTCATATTCGATATATAAACTGGGGGTCAGTTCCCCCTTGCTAGGTTCCGCTTCCCTTGTTAGATTCCAATTTTGCTTCCCTTGCTAGATTTCTCTTGGGGGATTCAGATTTCTGATTCCTGCATCCCTTGCAAGATTCCCTTTCCTGATTCCCTGATTGCTAGATTGTTCTCCTGTGCTTCGGTGATCCCTGAGTTCCTGCATCCAGTACCAAGATCCAGCCCCTGACCCGGACTCATCTGCTGCTGTGGCCTACTGCTGCAGTATCAGTGGGGACGTAGTGACCATCAAGAGCTGTACATATTTGTATATATTTCATTTATCATTATTATTATTAAAGTAGTTTTAGTTTTATTTTCCAATCCACAAGTCTCTCTGTCTCTCTCTTATCCCCTTTCCCTTCCCTTGCGTGGGGGGGAGTGGGGGCGGGGCAAAAGGGGTAAGAGGGAAGTGTCTGTCATTAGGTTGATGGTCGGCCCAGCCTCGACCCTCAACAGAAGGGTTGGACTTCCAAGAAAAATGGTGTAAGGTCACTAGAGATATGAGTGCATGGAAGCTGTGGTTGGCTGCTTTTCTACCCTTTTTTAACATTTTTTGGGAAGATGTTGTTCAGTTCTCCTTAAAGACAGAACTGAGGAGGCAAATGGAAAATCAGACATTGAAGCTATAGATATTTTCTCTGTATTCTCAGAACTGTGTATTGCTTGTTCTAGGGAAGGAATGAAAGTATTATTTCTGTTAATCAATAGCTGTCATAGAATGATTTCTCATTAAGAAGTGTCATATGAATTTGTGTAACCTTATGTGATTATTACTTTATGTACTACCTGTTAAAACAAATACAAATCATTTAAAAAAAAAACCAGAATTGTGATGGTTGCTATTGCTGTGGACTGTGAATAGAAGGAAAATGGGACAGACAGTACCAGGATTGGGTAAAAACCTGATTATTTATGTTTGCACTGAAGCACTTCACTGTATGCAGTGAAGGAACACAGTGGCACTGCAAAGGAGATAAATACCAATGAAGAACTTAATGCTCCAGGAAAGAAAAAGGACCATGTTGAGAGGTCAAGTATGTTTGATGCTACCCTCAAATGCATTTAGTAATGAACAATGAGGCAGTAATGAGGACTGGGCAAATGTCTTCTCAGACTTCTTAGGCATCATTAGCCAAGCCAATGGGTATGGTGGCTGAAGCAAAAAACCCAAGGAAAACAATTAATTTTGGATCAACCCACATTTTTTTCATTTTCTCCCCAGCAAAACAATAAACTGAAAAGAGAGTTGACCAGAAACAACACATTTTGTCTTCAGTTTATTTAGTCCCTCTTTATTTTAGTTTTGTTAATTGAATTTGAAGTGAAACACTGATAGTTTTGTTCTGAAAATGCTGTAATGAAATGCTTAGTCTTTCCCAAATATATTTGCTTTCTGAATGTTTCTTCTGAAACCATTTATTAAATTTGACCCAATTTCATAAATACTTTTATTCTCCATTCATGATGTGTCGAACTGGTTAATCACATTCTCCATTGCCAGCATTTTGTTTCCCAGGAACAAAGATCACTCGTGTTTTCTCTTTTTATCCTCTTAATTGAAATGCATAAAGTCTCATCACCAAAATACTTGACTGTTTCCCATATTAAAAATGCTCTTCATGAAACCTCCTCCCTTCCCTTTTCCTCCTTGTAGTAGAGTGCCCATGTGAAATGAGAAATCAGTATAATCAAGATTAAAGATATGTGCATGAGTGAAAAAAGGTGAGATTGAAGAAATGGTTTTTGGATGTGATTCTGAAAATGGCAAGGTATTTGTCCATCCTTTCTGAGGTTCTTCTTTCAGTGACCAAGTCAGAGAATGCAACTGGTGTAATCCCTCAAAAGAAGGACAAGTTACTCTGAAGTAGTATCAACCTGACACAGTTTGTGTTCAAGTCTAAATTCTTGAGTTCAAAAGGAAGGAGAATGCCTGTATTGTTTGGCTAGTACAGATGGAATGGCACTAAACCAAATTCTCTACAGTAATGATAGCTGTGGTCTATGAGTGTAGCAGCAATGTAATTTTTTTCCCCAGGACATACATATATGTATATGTGTTTGGCTCCTTGATATAGTGAACTGCAGTAATTAAAGTAACAAATCCACAGACAACCCACAGGCCACTACAGAACTCTATGGTTTGATGTACAGTCTTTCTGGCTAGCCCCAGATAGGAGGGAAAGAAGTATTTTAAAGCCAGGGATAATTTGGACAGCTGCTCTCTAAAAATTACAGTCAACAAGACCATAAGTCTATTAGTTTGGCAATTGAAAGCCACACATCCCAAATGAGGACAAAAAAAAAATGCCAGTTCATCTTTTTTTTTGTGAGGACTCTTCCCTCTCCTCAAAGAAACGTTCTCAAAGTTGCCTAGACTGAGCTGCAGTTAATTGTTTTGCCACACTGAGCAATCCTGAAGGGGATGGTGCTAACTTCAGAGTAAAGAGGATGCCTTGCTTTGCGTCTGCGGTGGTTCTGTGCAGATATTTGATGAGACAGAGCACAGGAATGAGCCATTTGGGATGCTGCAGTTGAGTGCCCTGGAGATGGAGGAAAGCTGTCCACTATGACTCAGACACAGATATCTCAGCACAGTTCCCATGTAAATGAATTGAGAGAGAAGTATAATGTTTAGTTGCTAATTACATTTAGATTCCTTTGGGGAACCCACCAAGATTTCTATGAATGTACGGTTCCAGGCAGTGAACAGGCAGAATTAATCCATTGGTTTGCTCTAACAGGGGACCTAAAAAGAACAATTACTTACACTGCTGTGATTGCCCTTCTTCAAGGTTAAATTCTGCATACAGATTCCACTGTTGTTCTTCAGATGAGATGATTTTTCTTGGAAGAGCAGTGAAAACTATTACATTAGCTATCCACTTATTTATTTTTCTAAATTAACAATAGTGCTTTTGGTTAATGATAATGGGGTTTTTTTCATTAGTGGCATCTTTATCCCTCATAAGCCACATTTTTAAAAAAAAATAAAATCAAAGTATTACAAAATAAAACTTGGGAGAATCTTCAAAAGGTTTTCTCATCATAACCCAGTATTCCAGCAATGACTTTTCATGGCAGATGGGGTTTTTTCTAACAAAAACTGTTCTAAGCCCCTCCATACCTTCCTCACATTATCTACTCTAATGCTTAAATCTTACTAACATTACAATATTTTTACTAATGACTTGGTCTAAGTTTCACTTGATGCAATTTAAACCCATGACTTGCTGTCCACTGACTGTGCTTGGGTTTTCATGTGCACTCTCCCTGTAGTTGAGATCTTGCCAGTGCTGAGATAGCACAAATATTTCTTCAGTTGTACAGTCCATTTTCCACCAGAGCATGATACTGTTAATTCACATTCAGCTTGCAGTCCCAATATAGTTCCTTATCACTTGGTGCAGAAATGTTCCTTAAACTGACATTCTCTAGCATAGGTCCATGAAATGTGTTACTTTTGGCTAAGTGTCTGCCTTTATGCCTTTCATTTAGTTTGGTTTTTTTTTTAATTGGTGCACTCACAAATTTTGTGTATTTACTCAAATACTGCATTCATAAAATATACAGCTGGAAGAAGCAAACTGGATGTACACTACTGAAAATAAGACCTTTGGTGTAAAATACTGTCATTTGCTATAATCAGTTCTCCACTGAAAATAGTTTCAAGACACAAAAGAAGGATGGGGATGTTTATAGGGACATAATGCATGTGTGGATTCAACAGAATGATCAGTAACTGATGATATAGCAGAAGATGCTTTATTTTGCTCTTTTCAAACAAAAGGTTTGTAACAAAACTGGGGAATGTAACACTAATAGTCTGATCTTACAACCAGATTTTCGAAGAAATCATGTTGTCACTAGTGATCTTCAGGCTCTTTCTTGTGCCTTCATATTGTGGCTATTGGAGGTTCCCAGATCAGATTTGATCAGGTGTTTATGCCTCTTAATGTTTTCAGAAGGGGAAATGTCCTTACTGTCAAAATACCACTGGGGCTACTGCATTCCTCTCCTGTATTGCCAGGTCTGTCCATGGGAGGAGTTCTTTGTCAAACAGAAACATTTATACTGGTTCCTAAACATTATATCCAGCAGCTTACACACACGCATCAAGTAGGTTCTCATTAGCAGTGAGCATGGTCTATATAGGATCCAGTGAGAATACAGGGTTGGACTGTGTCCTGTGAAGATAATTTAAATCCTTAAAGTAGCTTGCTACATTTTGGCTAGCCTGGGTCATCTTTCCATGTCAGAGTCAGTTCATATTTTAGGAGAATCTCAGGAAGAAGGTCTCAGGGAGACCCTGCTAGCTGTAAATGAAGAACATGGTTTTCGTGGCCAAATTATTTTTATTTCTGATATGATATTTTTGTGTTTTTTCTTTTAGGTAGAGAGGATTGTAGACAAAAGGAAGAATAAGAAGGGCAAATGGGAATATCTAATCAGGTGGAAAGGCTACGGAAGCAATGAAGACACCTGGGAACCTGAGCATCATCTACTCCACTGCGAGGAATTTATCGATGAGTTCAATGGACTGCATGTTACGAGAGAGAAGCGATCGAGACATGGGAAACAGGCCAGCGCTCCCAAATTCTTACGGGAAAGCCGAGGGTCATCTGTTGAGAAAATATCACACAGACCTTCTGAATCCGGGAAGTCTAAAGGGTCCACACACAAAAGGAAGAGAATTAATCCGTCTCTTCAGAAACAAAAAAGAGGATACGCAGCAAAGCCAGGATCTGCTAATGACAGGGCTGCTAAAACTGTGACTTACCGAACTACTCCCAGCGGTTTACAGATCATGCCACTGAAAAAGCCACATAATGGTCTGCAGAATGGAGATGGCAGTCATGAAAAAGATTCTAGACATTTTGGGAATGGCTCACAACAGCAAAACATGGATTTAAATGAACATGAAGGAGAACAAAATTTGCCCAGCGTGTTGGAAGTTAATAACAATTCACCTGTTGTGAATGGAATTGGTATGTGATTTAAACAACTACAGTCTTGGGGGGACAGGGGGTGTTAACTGCAGCAAATGCAAACAGAGAGTTTACTTGTGGAAAAATCGTTGTCATGCTACAGCAGTGATGTGGTGAGAAGCACATTAAAAAGTTTCGTGCTCTCTCCCCACATATGACACCTTTATTTTTGTATCAGTTGGCTTCTCTCATTCTGTTTCCCACGGAGTGATAGGAAGCAGTGTGGCTTTGTTATATGCCTTTGCAGTATAAAGTCCTTGTAGGGAAATGATGACAAGGCACAGAGTAGGAATGACAACTGAGGTATGTATAATACTGCAGTTTTGGTTTTGTGTATCACCAAGTAACAGATTCTGTTATGTGTGCTCAGACCTACTGGTCTGGAAAGATCAGAATTATTTTAAAACCAGTTAATGCCACTCTTGCTAAAGTATCCAGGTAAATATGGCTGAATAACATTCAGGTTCCTCAGTGTTAATGCTCATCACATTCTGGAGTACTCAGAACTGCCAAGTCCTTGTCTCTGACAGTGACTGGATACATCAGAAGGCACAAGACACTTTATGGGAAGGTACAAACAGCCTTATAGTTAACAAGAAGAAATAGGAGAAATTTCTTTCTAATCCTTATAGATACTGACTGGCTTAGTTCTCAGAGAATAAAGGTTTATGATCTCTAGAAATACTATTCAGCTTAAAGCAACTAAGTAGCTTCTCATTATCTCTCTGTGTCCATTTTTAATTTTTTTTAAAATCCTGCAAAATGTAAAAGCCTCTGGTGCTTTGTGGCAGTAATTTCTAGGAGTTAACAATGAGATGCACATTTTATTCAATCAGGGTTCGGGGTTTTGTTTGGGTTTTTTCTGCTTTTACTTTGATTGAACACACTCCTGTCCTGATAGGAAGGGATAAAGTGGAAGATGTCCTGGCGATCAGTAGGCAGCTCCAGCCTTTTTAGCCTTCCCACCATGTGGAGGTCTTTCCAGATTCCTGGTAGTTTTCAGTATCCTCTTGTGCCTTTGGTGTGTGGGGGTTTTTTTAATACCTTTTCAAAAACAGCAGGAGCTGTTTCAAATGATTTCCTACTGCTTACTGATACAGTGGTGATACAAGCTTTTGAGAATTATTTTTTCTGCTGTTACACACTGCATAGAAGTTTTCACTGAGTGATACACAGCTGCTCTTAGGGTTTTTTTCCTTGCTGGTTACAGTTAATTTAGAACACAGCTATATGTATGATTCTTTTCATTATGCATTTAATCTGCTTTACTGTTGCCAATTCACCTTTTTCTTATGACTCAGTGAAGCTCTTCAAAATCTTTCCTAGTTTTTACTCTACTTATTTTGTATTCTCTTCAAATTTTCCTTTCATATTTCTCTTCCCAGTTCATTAATATGTACCTTAAATAAACTAATCCTTTTGCAGGTCCTTGGGGTAGCCAACTACTAATCATTGGACATGATGAAAAGTAACCATTTGTTCCAATTATTTATTTTTATTAGCCACTTTCTATAGCCCATGATAGTACTCATTTCCTTAACAGCTTCTTGTGAATTGCCCTGCCAAAAACTTTTCAGAAGTCTACATAAATTATATCACCTCACTTTCCACCCTGCTGGCAACCTAGCAAATGCTTCTTGATTTGGGAGGTAGAACTGACCTTGTCTAGTCTTACTGGTTACATCTGATAACTACTGGGATCTTGCAATCCAGGCATCAGGTATCTTGTTAAAGACTCCCAAGGCAGGAGGAAGGAGGGTAGAATGTATGGTCAGCTTTAAGTGCATAAGAAGCTCAGATTATGTTAATGACACTTAAAAATTGAGAATGCGGGTATTTGTGTTTGGATGAGTTTGAGCTCATATTAGACTGCTTTAAGTTACCTTCTTTTTAGAGACACTTGCATGTCTAATTACAGATGTGTATAAAGTTATTTTTCTTTGCTTTCTTACTGTTTCTAATGAAGTTTTTTAAGTATTTGGTTTATGTTATTCATTGGGGAAGTTCTGACACAAAATGCATCTCTAATATGCATTAATTCCCATATTTTAGCATCTTTATTTTTTTAATGAAGACCTAAATGGCCACAATGAACTGTAAGGTCAAATGAACCTTTCATTTGTCCCCACAGGAGCTAATGAATGGCATCCACCAGCCCCTGTTTTAATAATCCCTGTAAGATTGCCCTCCTTCAGCAGAAAGCTGCTTTGCCTAAGCAGCCAGGTGTCCTGCTATGTAGAGAGGGCTCCTGGCCAAACAGCTGATGTATGCAGCTCCTTTAAAAGACTTTTTCATGATGGTTTTTGCATTCTGCAAATCCATCACTTCTGTATTTCCTTCTCCTTTCTCCCTGACTTCCCTGTAGGCAAAAGCAAGAGCTCTTTAAATCTCTACCTGATTCTCATCTGAAAAACCCATACTCAGCAGCACTCCCAAGGTCAGATGTCCCTCCCTCCAGTCTTGCTTTGTGATACTCAGCACCTGCATAGTGGGGAAAACTATGAAGAGGAGAGATGAGACTACCAAAGAAATAGCAGACAGAAGCTGGTGAAGAAGGGTCAAAATAAAAATACTAGCTTTTTTTCTAATACTGCCCTACAAGCTTGAGAGAAGTCACATTCCCTGGTACAAGATTTGGCATCATTTGAAATGTCAAATCAAAGAAACTTGCACAACTCTTCACCAAGTCCCACAGTTCACATTCACAGGGAGTATCACGGAAGATGCCACCATGATTCTGCCTTGTGTCCTGTTAGTGTCACAAACTCATTTTAGTCAGGATAGATGCCACAATAAAACTGGGCTGAAATTTTACAGATTAAGACAGTTTCAGAGAAAAATGCCAATTTGTTGAATAACAGAAGTTTTGTTCCAAATATCTTGGGTTTCAAAACTTTCTCCAAATCTGAGTCAAGGTCCCAAGGCTTTGTCCCTTGAGACTGGGAGCAGTGTGGCAGTTTGCTTGGCAGGACTCCCACGTTTAGCTTTGAGGCAGCCAGCAATGCCAGAGGTTTCAGGCAGTCTGCCACAGAATCTGGAAGTCAAAAGCCTGGCCTGCCCCGTCCACGCTCGCCGGGCTCCCAAGCACTAGATGGAGAACAAAGAGGGAGCCTGGAGGACCTGGGTTTGGCTCCCAGAAGCTGTGGCTCCCAGGCAGCCCTGTGCAGAATCTGATGAAGCAGACATTTTGTCAGCTTTGAGATTGCCTCTGTGGAGCCCAAATGAATGTCAGACTCATTTCACAGCTCTAAGGGTGTAAGAGTGCACAGCAAATGTATATAGAAATTTTAAGGTAGTGTAGAGATGAAGCCTAGATCTGGAAAACTCAAAAATTCCTCACAATTTGAAAACCCAGCTGTTAGTCTCAGCTCTGGTACCAGTGTTGACTTATGGTTGAAGGCCTCCAAAACCCATCAGCTTGAACCAGTGTTCTTTCATATTATAATAATATTTAACTACCAGTGTATTGAACCAAGAGTATAGTTAGTATTTATAAGCTATAAGTAATCAAAAAATACCTATTTTGTTTGTTTGTAGTATGCCAGTTCTGTTGAAACAAATAATAGCTATTCCAAAACTAGTTTTTGATGACTCCTTGAACGGACTTCCACCAGCCTGTGTTTAGGTTTGTGGATACATCCACTTGGGTACAAGTGTTTCCTGCTCAACCTACAGATAAAACTCTATTTACCCCAGAAAGATTACTGTATACCTACAGATGTGTGTACAAAATCATATGTGCATCTTAGTGGAGGCCTGGAACTTCGCTGAAGTTGGGACAGAGCTTTCTTGGCAAAACCTCTCTCCTACCTTCTACACATCCTGTCATGAGGAGTGTGGAGTCATCTTTACTGAGTTATTTAAAGGTCTGCAAATTGGAGAACATCCACTGATGCTCCCATGAGCTAACAATACTGTTCTTTCTGATGATATTTGTTGTCTTCTGTTATGACATTTCTGTTTCTCTCCAGATATTGTAATTGAGAGTGATTGTTTTGTCAAGTTTCTTGACAGCACCAAAAAACATCCTCTTTTAATTTTCTCTTTCCTTTTTCTACACCGCTCTATTTTTGTACCATCTGCTGAAGAATTTGTGCTTGTCATGTATCACTAACCACTGTTTTTCTCCATGACAAAAATCTTTGTAGTCTCGTGGTGCCCTTAATTTAAATGCTCTCTATGAACTTAGTCACTGCTTCCTCTTGGTTTTTTAGCCTGTTCTGTGTTATTTATTCTGGAGCAATACTGACAGTAAAAGACAACCAAATATGCTTGCTTTCTCGGTTTGGATAAAACCTCATTGCTTTTAGATATCTTACAGATGCTCCCTTAGCTGGAGAAGTCTGAAATTATTAGTAAATTATCAACAGAACACTGCTTTTAAGTATGTACAGTATTAACCATTCCCCACAAGAAAGACAGAAAGAAGACAGAGAAGGGCTCTTGGGAAGACTAAGGAATGCAGAACTGTTGTTCACTAAATCCCTCCATAGCAGCACTAGGGACCACTCGCTGAAACTGGTAGAACATCAGATAAAAGCACAGATGAAAGAAAATTCTTCTCCAGGTAGTGGCTACACAACTTCTCAGACTTATACCACAGGAAGCTGTGGAAAAAGACACAATCAACAGGCTCAAAAGTTTAGAGAAGAATGTGAAAAGATCTATGAGCAAATACTGAAGGAAACAGGAAGGATGAATCCTCTCATATTCCTACAGAACACTTAGGGATGATACTAGGGGAAAGGACTGCAGAAAGTGGCCAAGCTTGCATTTTCTCCTTAAATAGCATTCTTTACTGCCATTCCTGGAGAAGGTTACTAGATGCAGCAGTGGTCTGAGAATATCTTAAGTTCCCCTAAAAATTTTGAAACTTCTTCTAAATATCAGTGTGGGTTTTGGTATTCCATAAGTTCTACTGCTGACTAAAAAGAAGGTAATAGTTAGATTACAGACTCCCACTACAGGAATTAATATTTTCTCCCATTCTATTTTTTTCTCTTTTTTTTGTATTTACAGTGTCAAATAGTCACTGCTAAGCCAGTAAACCACACTTAGAGGTGCCTACAGCTTCCTTGGTTAATCTGTGACATCCTTAACTTGTTTCATGTGCAGTATAGATCGCTTTGAGAATGTCTCTTTTTTCCTATGTCACAGGCATTTTTCATCTTGACATACTAAGGTACTGGTACCCTTGTGTGCATTGAACAGCTGCTGCTAACCCTTGTGCAGAGACAGTCTGGATGCTTTAGTGGCTGCAGAGCAAGCCTTCAGTAGCTCCATTAAGTCCATGCAACAGACATACTAAATTGGCCTGCTTTCACATGAGTGTTGTCTTTAGACTTCACTGATCATTTACTCCAGTTTATCAGATTAAACAAGATTACAGAGATCCACTGTATACACTGAAACAATTTACTCACTACATGTTGTTCTGTTAATCATCCATTCTTAGTCGGATATGACACTTTTACATTTATATTTCTCTCATATTTGATTTAGATCTTTCTTTCCTCTGGTTAAATTTCTGTCAGTCGGAGTGTAGATAGTTAAAATACTGTGGTAAGATCTGTATTTTCTTACACCATATATTTAATTTACAAACTGAATACATTACTCAAAGAATACAACAACAATTTAAATTATTATTAAGGTTTTTGTTGAACTGCATTCTGTGTAAATTAATCTACAATTCTCTTACCATCTCTATTTAAAATAGACATGGCATAATCTTCAACACTAGGCAGCTAATCAGTAGAGTTAGTCTGACACATCTTCCATTCAATGTTCATTTGTGCCTCTGATTTGATAAGTGCTTTACACTTTTTGGGGAGGTTTAACTCTTCACATAGCAGGTTATTGCTGCGTCAAGCAACATAGTATATATGATGCTAAATAGATAATGCAATATTTGAAAGTCTGCTTGAGTCGAACAATTGTTTTGTCTCTGTATATTATTCCCACTGATACTAGTTTTCCAATAGTAATTTCATAAGTTGATTTTTGTTTGTAAGAATACATGACAAAATATATGCAGTAGCAAAACCATACGAAAAAGAAGAAACATGTCATAAGAAATTATTCTTAATTTTTAAAATGCAAGCACATGGTGATTTCTGCACTTGTAGGTAATTCTTGTAAAGAAAACAGATTTCAAACTCTGCTGCCTTCAAATGATTAGTTTTCAAATCGATGATCTAATGTGACTTGTCAGTGTTTACATTGCACCGGTTAAATCTGCTATTCAGTAAAATACAGGCAGTGTTTTAGATGATATCTCTTAATTTAACCATGAAAAAGAGGTTTTTGACTGAAATGGCAGAGTTTTTAAAAACGTGCATCTCTGTGTAGATGTATGTATGTGCATGCACACGAACACATTACATGATGAGGCCAAATGATGCCCCAGTTAAATCCTAGGAAGCACTCTGTATTTTAACATCACAGAGCCTAAGTGCAGTGTATATACAGGTATTTCACACCCTGTGAACAATTCCATAGGCCATTGCCAGCTGAGAGGTATCAGACGGTTCAGTTACCTACACAAAAAGCACGTTGAAACCTAGCTAATCCCAAATCAGGGTATTTTGGTTTACAGAGTAATCAGTTATTAATTTACCATTCAATACTGTTCCAATACAGGATTTTTAACTGGATAGTGGTCATTTAAAGTATAAAATGTAAATCTATGTTCTAATTTTCATGTCATCTGCCCTTTAAAAATTCCTGGCTATTTGATACCAGAAGCTGGAACACGTCAGCTTTGGCAGGAGTAAAGAACAGAACAAACAAAGGTGTTTTCATTCAGCTCTTTCTTGGCCTTTCTTAAATCTGGCATATTGTGGACTCATGTCTATTTAAACAAAAACAGATTTGGAAACTATTTCAGTGAACAGAATAACTTTAATATCTGTGCCTCAACAACCTGTCTCTGCTTTGCTTTTAATGGCAACAGTGTGAAACATCTGTAATTAGAAAATGAGTACTGCATAAAAATTGTGTAAAGCTATTTTCGGCATTATTTCTCACATTGTTACCAGTCATAATATAGTGCCTATTACAGAGGAACTGTAAACATAAGCAAACGAATAGTTTACAGTTCATACCCAGTGTAAGTCAGAATAAACTGTCTTTTAAAATTGATGTACTATTACTCTCATTTGTATTTAAGGAGGAACTATATCTTTCTTGTCATAGTTCCCTTTTTTCCTGCTGCTGGATACCTCCCAAAATGAAATAAGCATTGGTATTTGCTAGGAACAAAGTCTAACATTAACGATACCTATTAGTCAAAAATCAGTAATTATCCTTACTGTAAAATGTAATGAGTAGAAAATTGGGCTCAGAGCAAAGGGGATGGCTAATAGATAGTTCTAATACTAACCACAAGGGTATGTGGAAGAGAATGCTGGGTGTGTCAGTTTAGTAACAACTCCCCATACCTACTGTCACGTAGCAGTGTGCAACAAGTGTGGATTCAGATTGTCATTTGAAACTGACAGTGACTTTTTGGTCAACATAAAAAGAAGAAAATGTAACTGAAAGATGGGATTTGAACTAAACCTGTCACGTCAGATTTTCTTCAAAGCTGAATTAGGATCTTCCTCTGAATTCAGGGATCACCCCAAATTCATATGAAAGACTACAATACAATTGCTTTCATCTTCAGAGCAGAACTGAATACCATTAACAGGACTAGTCTTACATGCTACAGTTCATTGGATCTAGAGGTTGTCTGATCAGAGAACAAAAAGTCCTGCATGTTGGAATACAGAATAATGAGAATGGCTTGAGGCCATGTTTGACTAGCCAGGCATATTTTTATCAACTTTATTACATGAAGGCTATTGTAAATACTGAGCTATGTTTAAGCTAATAGAAAGTATCACTCCATTTCTTTGAAGGTATAGACATAATTATGCTTTGATTCTTTCCATCTGAAAGGTTCTTCTCTGGCCAATGGAAACTTGAATCTCCACAACCCCGTGAAAAGGAAACTAGATGGGGAGAAAGATTATGTCTTCGATAAGAGACTAAGATACAGTGTGCGTCAAAACGAAAGTAATTGCCGGTTCAGGGACATTGTAGTCCGGAAAGAAGATGGTTTCACACATATTTTGCTGTCAAGTCAGACTTCAGATAACAATGCACTGACTCCAGAGGTAAGCATGTAGCCATAAAAGCCAAAGAAAGGCATCCTAATGTGTGGGTTATCTTGGAAACACTGCACTTTATGTATTTTTTTTTCCTAATTGATTAGTGTAGAAAAGAAAGAGAGAGTTCAGCTATAGTTAACTTCTCACACTTGGGATTCCTATCAAAAAGAAAGCTGTAGAAATTAGGTTTTCATTTACATGTCTGAAACCGAAAATTAAAAGTAAAGGAAGGAATGGCAGAATCAGTATTTCCACTATGGAGTTGTGTGCAGCAGTTTTTCACCTACTGAAGTTCCTGATATTTACTATCCTTAGGAGAAATCTGATCTCTTTCATTTTATTAATTTAAATAGTGCTCCAGTTGTTGCATGCAGAGAATTTCAGGCTATATCCTGAGATAAGTCATTCAAAAAGTATATCTTGATCCCTAATTGCTTTTTCTCTGAATCACTTTATGAATCCTTATTTATGAAATCTTAACCAATTAGGGGCTCTAATCTCAGATGAATTGCATTGAATTGTAAAGTCGTACAACATGTACATAGTATTAATGAATTCCCTTGTTCCAAACATTATAGGCTTAAGGTCAGACTTGGACTTGTAGCTTGTACTACTCCAGTACATCTATGGGTCACTGGAAGGGCTGAGAAGCTTTTTCTTCCGTTCCCTGTGATCCCAGAATAGTGGGCAATGATGCCCTGGAATACCTGTGCCACATTAGAACAAAAGGGTTGTCAATAAATGCCTCTATCAGGATGCATATCCCGGAGAGCAGGGAACATGCTTGAGCTCTGTTCCACACGGGCAGTAACGGCCTGATGGAAAGGGGTTACTGTAGGTCAGAGAGGACACAACAGGAGCTGACTCCCAGCACCAGTTTTGTCTGTCTGAGCATTGTACAGGCAGAATTCCTCTAGAAGATGCTTGCAGTGTGGCAGATCTCTGTTTTCTGCCCTGCAGACACACCAGTGCAGCTCTGTATTATGCAGTAACTTCAAGATAAGAGTATATGAAATACCAGTTTGAGCACCATCTGAGGGAAAAGTAGATTATAGCTTTGAGGAATTATTTTATTCAATAAGAAACTAAATAACTTTGAGATTGCTTACTGTGAGCTTCATATAAAGCTCTTGCCACTGGCAAGTATGATGGGCCCTAAATTTGACCCCCTTCCCAAAGGCACACCTACACGTGGACATTAATAGGCAGAATGATCCTAGTTAAAACTGATGGCACATACATTTATCATTCCTGTCCTGGGAATTAACACAGAACACAAATACCTGCTTTTAATACTAATTCCTTAAAACGGACTAGAGTGCATCAAATAAATCATTCCATCCATGTATTAGTTACCACTTATTGACCCTTCAGTTAGTTTAAACAAAGAGCTAAAGGGCCTGAAAAAGTATGAAATCGAGGACTTACATGTTCAGGCTGAACAGCCATACCTTTACATGTGACTGTGCTGTTCCACAGCAGCAGTGTTCAAATGCTCTAAGCAGTAAATTAATTCAGGCTCTTTGGGTCTGCCAAACCAATCCACTTCATTCTTTGGAAATTGTCAAAACACTGGGAACCCATCTCGGTGGAAGAATAAATGATAAGCATATAATAGTCCTTGCATCACCAGCATAGATTATTTCCAGAACCCTTACTGAAGCTCACTCAAAAACCAGGAAATACATTTTAGAAAACTACATTACTGACCATGATCTTGAGGGTCAGGAATGAATCAAGGTAATGAGTTCTCCACATTGAAATTGTCTGTTTAAAAGTCATCCAGGCTGAGAGCAATTGAAAGCTCTTGCCCTCTGAAGGCTGCTTGCTGGCAAACATGAAACGACTTCCTTGGCCTTGGTCCAGGCTGCAGCCTGTGATTATTCACACCACAAAATCCAGCACCTCCAGTATTGGCAATTGCACATCCTTGCTGGCAATTCCAGCAAAAATCCAAGGAACTGAAAGGAGGAATATGTTGAATGCCTTCTCTCTGCAGTTTGTCACCCATAGCCATCAGTGAGACAACTGACAGAGTATTTTAGGGGCATTTACAACAGTTTGAGTTTTGACACATTTATCACCTCTGAGTAGACACAAAATTCCTACAGAATGGAGAAAGTGTGTTTCATTTTGTCAAAAGAAACACTAACTTCAAGCTTTACTAGGCATTCAGTAAATTATGTTTGCCAAATAGTAAATGATTAATTTACTCAGAGCAGGTCTGCTTGGTGTGGTTAAAATAGTGGTCTGGTTATTCTTGGCCATCTATGTTAGGAGAAAAAAGTAAAGGTGTGCACTGCCCACAATCATTATGAAAGTAAGCTTAGACAAAATCACTGTCACCCCTAAACAGCCCTGATTCCCTTTGTGCTTTATCTTAATCTTCAGATGAAATTTAGTAGTTCTGTTCAACCACTGGCCTTTGCTATTTATGCCAATTTAATTAATTACACCCATGGGTTTGTGCAGGTGACATGAAACGTTCTGATGCTCCTTCCAGCAGCATTTGTGCTGATGGAAGCTGACTCAGTGCCACTCTAGTATTTAGAGTTCTTTCTACAAAACTGTTCAGGGCACTACAGAAATTCTTTCTTATGTTTTACAAGACCTTATAAAATTTCCAAGCCCATGTCATGAGGCAGCACAGCTCCTTTTTAGTTCTGTGGCTTAGGCTTGCTACATTCAAAATTAATTTTTAAAACAAGTATGTAAAATATTTCATGATTATAAATTCAATTAGGGCATTTTCTCTCAGTCTTTTGCTGCTTCTGAAGTTCTTTCTCCAATGATGATGTTCCTGTTTTAACTCAGGACACTTCAAGGATCCAAATTCTGTTTAAAACTTAACATTACATGGATTCATCCACTGTTTTTAGTTTACACTATTAGTAGATCTAGGAAGTCATCTTCCCCTGAATTGAAAGCAAGACGTACCCTAAACAGCTAAGGTGTCAACTGAAGACTGATAGAACTACCTCAAGGACACTTCTCATACAAAAGAATCAGCTTTCAGATTTCTAGCCATGAGAATGACAGGGTTTGAAGTTCTACCAGGTGCATCTTTGAGCACTGGTTTTACTTTACTTTCCTTACTTATAACTTTTCCTGAGGGGCGAAAAAAAAATAAAAGGAGGCAGACAGAAGTTTACTGTTACCTGTATTTTTGCTCTCATACAAAGACGAATTGCCTTTTTGGCCAATATTTCTGCCTGAAGCCAGCCTTATAGGTTCCAAAGTCCTTTATTTATCAGACAGAAAGGACTCAGAATCTGTTTGCAGAAAGAGTCAGTAAGTAACAAAAAGTGTATTTATGTAAAAAGGTACGAGTGTGGAAGAGGTTCTAAGAACAACTGAATGGCTTTAAAATTTTGCTTTACTGTAATGTTTACAGCATATTTACCTTTAAGAATATCAGCAGTGAGTCCTTAGAGATCCAGAGAAGTTAACCTTTTAAACTAGGATTTCTATTTATATGAACAAGTGACTTCTGTTCAAGATACTTTGTGTAATTACAGTGATAAATTCCCAGCTCTCTGCTCTCCCCAGAATGTAAGCAATATTGAAAGCAAAGGGCACCAAATGCCTTTGAAACTGCATGCAGTGAAAGGCATTCAAATTAGCTTTTAGAAGTTTAGTGAAGTTTTAAAATATTTTATGTTTATTTTTCAACATAAGGTGTCTTGTTAAAGAAATAACCAGCTTATTTGCTTGACAGGATTAAAAACAAATAAGAAACTTTTGAGAAAGTGATAATTTTATTATATATTTGGGATTTAATAAAGCAGTAAGTGAAGCATTAGGTCTAGCCTACATCTGCAACTTGATAATCTGAATAAGTAGCCCATACTGGTTTGTAAATAGTTCCTCAGAAGTTTTAGTTAAATGCATTCAAATAGAAGTAGTGTTCTCCTAACTGAAAACTAACTGAAAGACGATGAAAAAGCTAATGAAGAAAGCATGGCACTGGAAAACACTGTTAGGGAGCCCTGCAAATAGGAATAGGAGATGTGGTCCACTAGAGAAAGGAAAATCTGAATGGACAAATGCCATAGTTAAGACCAAAGTGATGGAAGGTTTAAGGGCTATTGAAGAGAGAAAAAGAATATGGAATATGACAAAAATATGCAGCTCAAGACACGTAGTAGCTTTGTATTTGCAAAGTGAATTCACTACCACATTAAATGGAAATTTGTCCTTAAAACCAGACAGCAGTTCTGGACTACATTATGTTTACTTTTCAGTGCTGCAGTTTAATTCTGCAACCCTACAGCCAAATCATCTTTTTTATCTTTATTTGATTGTTAGTAGCTTTCCTATAATCACAGAAGCACCTGTAGAGAAATAGCCATACCCAGATGATCAGGGAGGAGAGTCCTAATTCCAGGGCATTCAGAAGCAACAGTGGACAGCAGGTTAGCTCTCACTAGGCTGAGTGACAAGGTGAGCAGGTGGATTTTAGACTGCACCAGCAAAAGAATTGTGGCATAGAATAAGGGAGTAAGAATTGACTTTGCTGGCACTGGTGTATTCCAGTGAGCCTCCAAGCACCTTTTGATGATAAAGTTAATGACAAACTTAACAGATTTTTTTTGAATACTTTTTGAAGCCTGGAAACACCAATACCTTATGGTGTCCTGGTTCCTGGTACTGTTTTCTTTTGCTAGAAACTAATGGAGCAGTGGAACTAAATTTCCACTCATGCTCAAAAATACTATGAAAAATACTGTCAGAACCACCTAATTTTCAACAATACCTGGGAAATCAGTTCTTAATAATGGACCTTAACAATCACCCTCTCCAAAACATTTTAAAAAACAGTGCTAGTAGAATATTGGGGGTTTTTACAAGTAGCATAACCTCTGCTCAAAAGTTTGGTATACTTTCAGATGACTTTAGCCATCCACATCAGTGAGGGGTAAGATAAAAAAGAGACAGGTTTGTAATGGTAATGATGTGTTTGAATGATAGCAGTGGGAACATCAAAGAGGTGGTACAGTAAAGAAACTTGCTGAATGGAGTATCGTATCATGGCATCCTATTTAAAGCAACATTCCTCATTGTAGATAAAAATGTTTGACTGGTATTCTTTGATATTATTTATAAATCTTCCCTAGGAAAGAGCAGATTTTGAGAACATTTAAAATAAATTAAGAGGACAATCTGCAATTCACATGGAGCTATGAAAATCAAAATATGTATCCTTTTAATTCTAACATCTATCACCTTCTAAAGTTTCTTTTTCAACTTTGAACAGAGGTCATAGGATTTTTATTCCTCCTTTACCAAATGTGCAGTTTTCCTATATCTTTACCAACTGAAGGCTGAGGTGGCCTCTGAAAGTCTGAGAATAACCAGTACTTGTAAAATCAATAATGACATTTTTGTACCTGCCCAAGAATTTCAGACACACTTCCAAATTCTGCTTCTTTTAATTACTTCCACCCACTGTCATATACAGGCATTCTGAAGTGCACTTGTAAAAGTGAAGCATCTATAAGTTCACCACCTGCTTTCTCGTGTCCCACTCTCAGCAGCCAGTAAAAATAATTTTTATGCAAACACATATGGAAAGCAGGCAGGTAGCATTGCACTGCATGGTTTGAATAGACAAGTTCAAGCTTGGTCTCACAAGCCACAGGATTTCTAATAAAAGGCTACCCAGAATGGTATAAACAAAACTTCTGTGTTTATGGACATTTCTTAAATATGACACTTCAGAGATCTAAAGAATTTCTGGAAACAGTAAGCAGTGAACAAAAATAATCACAACATAAAAATCTTGTGTTTCTGTCCTGTGGAAACCATATTTAATCCACCAACTACATGTTGCTATCTTTTTTTGCCTGATTTTACACTAATAGCAAATCTTTCGGTTCAAAAGAGAAAAATTTGTCTTAAGGGCACCCTGTCAGTAGGAAACACTTTGACCTGTTGGTATGTTTAAGCACAGAAGATGTCACACTGGATGAAATCATGGCCCTTGAAGTGAGGATCAAATCACTAAAGAAAAGAGAGGGATCTGAAATGACTAATATCAATTACAGGTTACAAGCTACACTGAATTGTGACCAAACAAGAAGTTACCCATCAGAATTTTATGAAATACTACTTCCTTTTAAAAATCATTAGCAAAACAGTTCTGCTCAGATGAAAGGCCATTTTTTTACCATACCAGCAGCTCAATTCTACACAGATTTTGATTACGTATGATTTATGGTGCAATTAATAGCTTGACCCAGTTGTAAATAATAGTGGAAAAATGTCTTTCTTTCAAGTGGTTTCTTTTCTCTGACTTTTGTAGACTTTAACAATATTACTGACCACAGAGAAGTGAATGTTATATTTGTCATGTTGATGTATATGTTGTCCTCTCGTCCTGCCTTGCTCTGGTTCAAGTCATATAAAACAAAGTAGCTGAAAAACTGAAACCTGGGGTTTATAGATTGTGCTTAACCTGTGAGGTTAATAGGCTATTGTGATAACAATGTTACTGAGGGTACAGTGGTGTACACTGGATATACACGATGAAAATAACCCCCTGATATTTGGAATTATTAACTTGCAATCAAATAGCATAAGAGAGCTAGAATTTCCCCCAGAATAAGAAAAGAACAGCCAAATTCTAAAAACTCATTCAGTTAGTAAGCATCTACAAAGCACTTCCAAATCTAAAACTCTCAGTGTTATCATTCTAAGTATATTAAAAATATATTCATATATATAATTGCTGTAAGTATTACTAGTGCCCAAAATGTAAGTCTCTCAAAATCAGTAAGGTTTGTAAAGTTAGGGAAATGATATTGCAACGGCATGCATGTCGAATTGTTTACTTTTCTTTATCCACAGATCATGAAGGAAGTTCGGAGAGCATTGTGCAATGCATCAGCTGATGACAGTAAACTCTTACTTCTCAGCGCAGTGGGAAGTGTATTCTGTAGTGGCCTAGATTACTCATATTTAATTGGCAGGTTATCCAATGACAGAAGAAAGGAAAGCACTAGGATTGCAGAAGCTATAAGGTGACCCAAGCTTACCTATGATCTCTAAATTATGAAATGCAGTGTGTGATTATAAAGATATTTGTCAGGTCCAAAAATGTTGTATATTTAAGTGTTGATTGCATTCTAAGTACAGTCCTACAAATTTGTTTAGTAAGAAGAACCTTGGACCTTTCCTTCTTAGAAAAGAACATCTACTCCAGTGCTAATATCCAGAGGGATTTATTTTATTCCACTTCTCTGTATTTCATATTTCAAATCATTCCTCCAAATTCAAATACAACTTTGTTGTTGTTTTTCCAAATTAGCTATTGCTTTGTGTTCTAAAGTGGTTCCTGAAAGGCAGATATTTTACTTGTTTTAATGTTCATCATTTTAAAGAATTTCAGTACAAATGGGAATCCATGGCTTACTCGTGTTCTGTTGAAATAGCAGTCTGCCACTCTGTTGCAGAAGCTTATTAGAGGGGTCTCCACTTTCTTCTTAAACTTAAATTACTTAATATATATGTAAATGTAGTTTTATTTCCATAACTAAAATGTGACTTTCCTTACGTATATATCACGTTGCCTTAGAAATCCAGGGTCTATGACATGCAGTCTACAAATCAATCTGCACAATACATCACCAAATATTTCCATTCCTTTTTTTTTCCCCCAATTCCTGCAAATAAAAATTATACCTCTGAGAGCTTTAAAGTTTTATGCAACAATTCTATGAAGGAATAATAAAGAATTTCGTTTACAACAGATCTATATTTTGGTTACATTAATGTAACATCAGGTTTAGTTATTACATGACATCTATCAGCCACCAATTATTTTAGTTAAAACTACTGCAGATCAGTTTGGATTCTCAGTTTAATACTTTTGACATTCTCAAAGTAGTAATTACTTTGAAAGAATTTTAAATGTACTTCTAAAAGCTAATAAATTATGCCATGTTTCTAAGATCCTAGCTCTGCTTGAGTATCACGTACCATTATCTAAAAAAAAAAAGAAAAACTCTTTGAAGGACATACCCTAATTTTTTTCTTCTAATGTAGGGCATTTTAATGATGTGGAACCAAACAAAATTAGAGAAAAAAAATCACTGTTCTTGTGTGAAAACACAGGCACATGCACACTCCATTAGAAGATACAGATTTAATATTAGCCGTATAAATATTATGTACATAGCTATTGTTCTACACACACTTAATGTACAGATATATTTATCAAGTCAACATTTAAATGAGTATTAGCCAGACTATGATACTCAGTTTTTCCATCCTTGGTCTCTTGAAATCCTGTTACAATATAGTGCTTCTTGTCCAGAATGTCGGCTGCAGGCCCACTGGAAATAGATTTTTATTGTACTTCTGGAAACAATAGACTACGTTTTCCACTGAGCACTCTCTGTGCTTTCTGTGAACAAAGGACTCAACTCATGGAAAATATACTGTAAGAAGGGCAGAAAAAAATGGACACTGCTTTTTCAATGGTTAGGATGTCTTAAAGCACATGAATGGATCTCTGCTTCCACTGCTTTACACAAGGTAGATTTGTATCAAAATTAATTTAAAATCTTGATTACCTTGTGTTCCCACTTTCTCAAGTATGGACCTTGTATGCTGGTCCCCACTTAAAACTGAAGTTGTAAATACCCCTCGAGTCTCATCTCATGTGAATGGTTTATTCATTTGGCTCCTGTCCTTCACTGCCTTTGGGGCTTGCAACTGATGTGTGGCACTGCAGCTTCTCTCCAGGTACTGAACGTAGATCCATCAGCCTGGGCTGCCATCATCCAGACACGTGTCTGGCATCGCACTCCTGGAGCAGGGAAGAGGCAGACAGACTGCACTGCAGCTGTGCATACGTGGCCTGCAGAGCCCTGCAATTGAAAGACTCACTGGAAGGTGTTCCCAGCATCAGTCTCACATCATCAGTCAGGCATTGTTACGTGACACAATACATGGAATTCTGGGTGTGCTCAGAAGAAAACAAAGAAGGCCGACTTAACTTGCTCAGCTTCTTTGCAGCCATTGATGTACTTATGAGCCCTGACCTGCAACAAGACCTCTGCAAGGATGCAGAGGTATCTAGGCATCTCAAAGTGTCTTCAGTGATCAACTTCCCAGGTAGCCTCTAGCAAAATCAAAAGCCTTCTGCATGTGACACTTTCCTGTCTTTGAGCTTTTGGCTCTACTATGCAACGATTACAATTTTAAGTCCTTTCCAAAGGCTGCCTTGAATTGAAGTAATGATCTTCTAGCTCAGAAGCTACATGTGTCAACTTACAGTTCAGAGACATGGAAACATGCCAGGTTCTGGGTCCAAAAACAATTCACTGAAACAAATAACATACCAAACAGGGAACACAGACAAGTGGAATGCTAGACACTGCAACCTCTGTAGACCAAGTGTAGGCATTTGTTCCCCTCGCAAGCTGCCAGTATTTTAGCCTTCCATTCCATGCTATAGGTAGCATGTCCCATAGCCATCCATTGCACCATTCCCAGTGCTCCCCATCCTCCCCTCATGACAGAGGCTTATTGTATCTTCTCAATGTTCTGTTCCATTCTCTCCTCATCTCCAGGTCCTCCCTTCCTTACTTACTTATATGAAGATCTCACATTTCCTTTAACCCTTCCCCTCCATTAATGTGTTCTGCTTTGTTCTTCCTCCCTATCATCTGTTTCCTCTCCACATCCCTAATTGCTTTTCCATATTCACCTCCAGTCCTATTTACCACCGTGTGCCTCCTGCTTTTCTCCACAACACTGTTTTCTTCTGCCTCCACATGGTCCTCAGATTTACCGCCACCATTTACCCATCGTGTGTTCTTTCTACCTGTCATTCATCACGTCCCTGTTCCCATCTTGCTTGACTACTAAGGTTCTCAAAATTCTGGAGTTAATCAGGTACAGAGATCCACAGCCATTACTCAGTCATAAACAGCTGAGGAAAAAAGGAGATAAGGGAACAGCATTGCTTCTGTAAACAAAAATGAACCAAGAATTTCCTTAGCTCTGCCATCCTCAAGAAAGCAATGGTTTTGAACAGACAACTATAATGTTCCTTATTTCACTGTCTGTCTTGCCACTATCTTCTGTTTTATTCCTCACTGTTTGAACAGAGTTGCATCAATTCCCACAAGTCTCTACTTTCCTACGGTCAGAAATCAACTCCTTACTAGATAGCCTGAAAACCAGAACCTATTCACTGAACATGTAATGCTGGTTTCCTCAGACTCTTCATTTGCATTTAAAATATAGCCAGTGCCCTTGCACTTCAGTCCAATAAAATACTTGTCTTCAGTATAGTTTCCAGTTTTTGTCAAATCAGCACTCTAACCTGCAAGGCACACCTCCTGTCCTCAGATACAGGAGTCGTGGTCTTTCTGGCCTCAGTGGGAGAGATGCAATTCATCAAAGGCCACATTTGACAAAATGTTCTTTCCTAAAATCTGTCAACAAAGATGCACTCTGGATGTAATAAAGAGCCAGTGCAGGAACAGAATCTCCTCTTTTATTTTGAACTTGATTTACACGTCTCTTTTCTAAAGTAATGGACCATCTCTTTTGCCTCCATATACCTGCTGTGCACTGAGCTGCTGGAACCCACAATTTGCTCACAATTACACTCATGCTTTTTCCTAATTGGTGTACAGGTTGTTCCATTCAACAGATGTCTTTCCACAGTTGCTGGTAGGTAGCTTATTTAAAATATCTCCTCATTGCACAGAATTTAACATGTTCTAGTTCATTCATCAAGATGAATCCAATCACATTGACTTCCCTGTTATTTCCCATCACTTCCCAAGTACTGTTGTAGGCAGGCAAGAGCATCTACTTTGTTAGTACTTTGCCAAAGACTTTTGCAACAGACTCAACAGATCATTGCCTAATTCCTTCCCTGTTCAAACATTTCTCTCTCTCTGACTCCCCTTTGTGGGTCTTGCTCTTTCTTTTGGTGTTCCATAAACATCTACTACCTCCCAATCCATTAATGGGACTTGCAGGAACCTTTGACAACTTTTTCATCTTAAGAGAACTTTTTGGGGGAAAAAAAAAATCAACAATCTCTCTCTGACTTTCCTGTCTTTCATGCTCTAATATGTTCATCGATGAAGTTAGCCAAACAAGACAGTCCCAATCCATAATGGCCATTGTGGAGACAACTGAGAAGCACTGTGTACAAACTCAGGAGTTACTGGTCCAGAAGTAAAACTACACCTAACCAAACCATTCTGCAAAAAGTACAACAGTCAGTGTGCATTCCAGTTACTCAGTTCATATACAACATATACAAAACCTTTTAATATCCTAGGTACTCAGAAAGATGAAATCACTAAATATAAGCAAAATTTTAAATGTGTAAACAAGGAAGTATCTTGCAATTCTGACCTCATACAGCTGGGCCATGGCATTTATTGTGTTCATCTGTGGTTCTAATTTGTTTTCAGATTAAGTAGTTTAAGCTTGGGTATTAGTGTAAGTGTTACTTCTGTATTCAAGATCTTTCTTTTATTTTCTATTTTAGGGATTTTGTAAAAGCTTTTATTCAATTTAAGAAGCCAATTGTGGTTGCTATCAACGGCCCTGCTCTTGGGTTAGGAGCTTCTATTTTACCACTATGTGATATCGTTTGGGCAAGTGAGAAGGCATGGTTTCAGACACCATATGCAACAATCCGACTCACTCCAGCTGGCTGCTCGTCATACACATTCCCACAAATTCTGGGTGTTGCACTGGTAAGGTTTTCCACCTCAAACTGCTGAAGAACCTTTCTTGAATTCGTGCTCTTCTTTTTCTCTTTAAAAAGTAGAACAGAAAAGAACTGCTTCTCTTAATTGGCATGAATGAAAATGCAATCTGTGGAAAGGTCATCTAATCCCTGCCAATTTCTTATCACACAATGACCCCTGAATTCAATATATTACACAGGCTGTACACAAGAAGGATTGAGCACAGGTTGAAAAAGCAAAGATTGTCAAGATCATGGTAGGAAAGGGAAGAAATGCATGAGGAGAATAATGTTGCAGAGTACTTGTCTGTGTTGTGTTAGGATTGTGCAATAACAGAACCAGATACTGCTCTCTGCTCCATAAAGTCAATCCATAATAATCCCAGTAAGATTGATTAGTTTTTACCAGTATAATAAAGCAGAATTTGCCCCACCAGGTATCTCATACTGGGGTCCATGACTCCTGGCACAGTATCACTGACAGTTACTCCTGTAAAATCAGCAACACAGATTCATCATGCACACCAGCACATTTCTCTTAAATGAAACCTGTGCTTGCTCTGGCCACCTGCACAATCCTTATATAGCTACCAAAACTCCTTGTAAAGTATTTTGCAGTATGGGAAGATAGAGGAGACCATTTGTAAATTTAATCTTGAAAATAGCAAGCAAGTATAGAAAGTTTTTTTAAGGGATTATAACCCAAGATCACAAGTAATCTTTTGGTTTCATAGGCAAATGAAATGTTGTTCTGTGGGAGAAAGCTGACAGCACAGGAAGCCTGCAGCAGAGGACTCGTGTCACAAGTATTTTGGCCAACAACATTTAGCCAAGAAGTGATGCTACGAGTGAAAGAAATGGCATCCTGCAGCGCAGTGGTAAGAACTCAGACTCCTTTGTGAGTAAATTAAATTCACAGAGGGAAGGTCCCAAGGCTCATCACATAGTGGGTCCTCAGTTTTCACAACTACACCTGTGAGAGAAGTCTAACAGTAGCAAATCTGGATAAGGATCAGTGAGCTGATGGAGTTTCTCATTTTTTCAGGGGCACGGAGGATTATTTCCCCATCTTTACATTTATTCAGTACGAGTGGAACCTCCTTGCTTCAGACTTTAAAAGGGGATTTTAGTGTAGGTTTCTTCATGATGGTGGAAGAGTCTAAAACCATTAGCTGTACTGGGAAATCTCTGTAGGGCCAGTAAGAAAATATATTTGCCTTTCATGTTGTCCTGGCCTACTTCGTTTCAGCTGAGTCTGCCACCTTTTCTGCACCTGTCTAGTTCCTGATTCTGCAAAATGTCCTAGAGAGTACACCAGAAGGGTAGGATAGTGCCAGCTAACCTCTGCTGTGAAGGAGAGGTGAGATCCAGACACAGAGGGATTTGAACACAGTCTAGTCACAGTGTATTTTAACCTTCCTTTTGTGTACATAAAGGTTGGAAGAAAATCCTTTCCTATTTTCACTTCCTAAGGGTTTTTTCCTTCAGGCAGATATCTTCCTATTCTGGGCACATCCTTCTTTAAAAAAAACACAGTGAAGAAAGTGATAACCAGCTGCAATAGAACTGCACTAGCTCAAGTGCAAATTCTTGCAGTTTCTTGCTATAGTTCCTATGCATGAAACTGTCCTGGTATCTCTCAGTTTCATTTAAAAGATCTGTTGTAAAAGAGAAGGTAGAGACACGGGGGTTTTAATTAAATGAACTGCAGATTAGATCTCACAAAAGACATTCAGAATGAAACTCTCTGGAAATGTAGCATAAGCTTATTTGATCATACTGATATAATGTGTATTATATGAGTTGGGAAAACCTCTGGGCCTTAGTGTGGATACTTCCTTCCTTCCCTGTTACTGGCTGTCAATAAATTTTCTCTTGAGACCAGTTATAAAGATAGAAAGACTGGTGCTAACTTGTGGACAAAGATGAGAGTTAAAACTGTCAAAGACTAGATATACTCTCTGAGATCCTAAAAGTAAATCAAGCTGAAGTCACAGAAACAATGACTATGATGAACTCATCCAAGTTCACTGTGGGTACTTGTTCACAAATAGACCAAAAAAAGTACCTAGGCCCCATGATTCGCAATTAACACCATGTACTCCATGAAAGAGAATACTACTTTGGAATAGCAGTGCTGTAACCTAAAACTGATAGGAACTGAGCTTAACATGTAGGTGTTGACAAAGCTGAGTAGAGAGTATGCATCTCTTTTACCATAAACACTGTATTAGTTAATGTTAAATCTGCTCTCAAAAAGTCAGAATGTTACTAACGGTTTTGTTTGACTAGTTGGGTTCCTTGTGAGATACACACTGGTGTTATGTATTTCATACATAACTTTTAAGGCTGCAATCTCAATTTAAAAATGGGTCTGAGAAAAACAAGCTGAACTATGGGAGCAACCACAGACCTGCTGTTCATGCCTTTAAGAACTTGCAGCAATTACTAAGCGCTTGAGATTGGCCTTTCCGCTGCAAAAACCTTAGGTGATTTGTTATTACTACTTCTATATGCTAAGCAAATATAACTCCAGAACACAGTCAGAAGGTGCTTCTTTTGCTTAACATCCTTCTTTTATAAGATATTTCACTTTTATAAAAAGGGAAGCAAAGAAACATTAAAAAGTATTTGCAGTAAAGGCCATTTCCTGTTAATTTCTGTTTTGGTAAGGAAATTATGCCTGAGGGGAAACTGTTACAGATGATGGACATCCACATTTGGGTGTCCAACCTCTATAACCTTAAACATTGCCTTCCAGAAAACAGGTAGCCAATGTATCATGCCTCACACATTTTCATTTCAAGGGATCACTTTCTCAACAGGAGGGAGTTCAGCTCCTTCTAGTGCTTCATGGCAGACCTTCAATAAACTAAGGTACTTCAGAATCCTTCATTCCTTTTAAAAATGTTGGCACTAGCCCATAAACTTTGGAAGTCCTTAATTCTTAAAGATGCTGACTATCAGCAAGTGGAGTTATGGCTGTAAATCAAGTCTAATTTCTGTACCTAGAGGATTTATTTAGATAGGAAGACAGAGACAGCAGTGTAAAAATCTTGTTCACACCATTATCCATAATATTTTTTTCATATTCATAATAAAATACTGAGTGATGTTTTGACTTTAGGTATTGGAAGAGTCTAAATGTCTCGTGAGGAGTTTCCTGAAATCTGGACTTGAAGATGTGAATGAGAAAGAGTGTCAGATGTTAAAACAGCTGTGGAGTTCCTCCAAAGGACTGGATTCATTATTCAGCTACTTGCAAGACAAAATTTATGAAGTCTGATGTCTTGGCCTAATGTAAAGAGAAAATGCTCCACTTGTGAACAGAGTCAAACTTTACCTGTGTTGGAAAAGCAGAGGCAATGCATCAATGAGGAATTTGTGACAGTGTTTCCTAATACATATGGTTGTGTCGATTTCCCTGTGAGCTACAGAGCTGCTTGTAGCTGGTTTGATTTCGTGTAACCGAGAGTAGGCAGGCTTGTTCAGTGCACATAATCTCTGCAGAGGGCTGCATCTTTCACATTGCTCATCCAGATAAAAGTATACATTCCACGTGCTGAGGAGCACCACAGAGGCCCAGTAAGGCACACCATCCGTAATGATTTCTTTTGTCTGTCCTTCTTAACTTATTCTTGCTGTTGCAACACATCTGGGCTGACACCGAGGGCTCAATCTATACACTGGGTCAGCACTATATTCTGTAGACCCAAACACCATGCTTTAGAAATATTTTAATTATTTTTTTCTAAGTTCTAACAGTTTAATGGAAAAATCTGATAATTTATATGTATCATATGTAAAGTTAGTTTTACAAAAACTACTAGGGTTTTTTTCCTTGTTGAATTTATTTAACTTATTTATTTTGTGTTCGTATTCAGCTGTTTATTGATCACAGATCTTATTTTCATACTTCCCTTGATTGCATTAATGGCATCACATGAGAATGCAAACACATTTTTATCAGCAAATTGTGTAGAAAAGTAAAGAATATATAGAAAAAACACAGAATGCTGTGGGCAGTAACAGAAACAGCCACGTGCATGCTCCTCTATGTGTAAAATTGTATTAAAAAAATGTATGAAATAGATTCATTTGCCAGGGCTAAGAGAAAAAAGTAGATTCTGAAACAGTGAGTCTCCCTTAAGTCTCTCTTCACTTTCTGCCTTCTTGAGGAGCATTGAAGGGCTTGCCAACAAGATGCTTTATTTAAGTTTACTGTATTCCTGTTAGCCAGATACCAGTAACAGGGTGAGTGGTGCCGTTGCGTGGCATCGTACTGTTTTTCAGGTTTAAATATTCCCTTTTGGTCTGAAGTCTAAAATCAAATCCTCATGAGCCTTAGTCTAGTTGCCTGATTCCTCAGGTGTGAGATAATTTCTGCTCTGGAGGCCTTTGGGTGTGGGCCAACAGTTTATACAAGGTGCTAGGTATTGAACTAAGTGGAGGGAGAGGTTTTGTTTTGCTTTCCCTAGCTCTCCACATCTGGCCACCCCACCATCTGTTGCAAGAACTTATGGCTCTCCATAAAAGCAGTCCACAATAAATGACACAAATCCAATCTGCTATTTTAGAATGTGATCCTAGTACTTTTCAGTGACACTGAGTGACTTCTGAACACTGGATCTCTCTCAATTCTTTCTCGCTAGTAAGGCAATTAATATGGAAATCACACAAGCAAGCTCTGTGACTTCACCTGCCATTTTAGTATGCCCAAATTAAAACCTCTTGAAGCAGAAGCTTTGCACATTTGTTTGCTTTGTAATTTGTGCACTTGCTCTCCATCTTTGAGCTCAGTGACTTGCTTGCTGTGTGAGCCTCTGCAAATGAGGCTGCTAGGGTTTTCTCCCTCCCAGGGTTTCCATGAAGAGTTTCAACAAAGCCTTTGTAAAGTTAATGAACAGGTGATTATAGTAAACAGTAGCCTTCAACACTTGAATACAGCATTTCCTTTTCCACAAATAATTAGAAGTGCTGTTTCTATGGCCTAATTGTACCACTGAACTTTAAGGAAATCATTACCCTAAAGGCAGAAGATCTCATGGAAATTCTTCATGAAAAAGACAAAATCTGGCTTCTATTTGCCTCTTTTAAAGGTTTTCAAAAAACTTACCAAACCAAGTAACTTCTTTTTAAATGTCTGAAACAAAACTCTTTCAATAGCTACTTGAAGTAACAGATGCACCACTTGTTTTGTACTAACACTCGCTCATTGCCACAACCTGCCAGCAATACCACAGAGCACAGGCACAAACACTTGGGTGGATCGAGGCCAGGGGACCCTCAGCTGCGTGGGTGTGCGGGTCACCTGTCTGGCAGTCCCAGCAAAAGGAGAGGGATGACTCAAGTGAAAACCACTCCCATGCATACGTGTTTGCACAACCAGGCCTCCAGCATATGACTTCATTAAAAACAAAGAAAGAAAGACAAAAAAAAAAAAATCAAATAAAGGCATGGAAAGCACCATGATTCCTCTATTTCCTTTATTCCCATCCAGAGAGCCATAACTCCTAGTCATGTGTTAATAAGATATTAGGAAGTTTATTTCAATACTATGCTTGGGGTTTGTAGATAAGTGTGGAAGGATAGCTCAGCAATGTGAAGGTATGCTTTCCAGATGAGATTTTCAGAGAAGAACCGTGAGTTGCTAGATCTTTAAACTGCATCGCTTCATCTGAATTTTCAGATATCTGTATCTTAGCATTTTTTATGACAAAGGAATGGTTGAAATACATTTTGTATAATTATTTTTCCATTAAAGCAAGTGCTAACCATAGTTAACATTTTTAATTCTTCATATCTATACAGTTACAATCTAGTTTTCATGGAATCTATTTTCCCTTCAGAAAAAGAGTAATAACAATGTCAAATGCTTCTTTTCCAGTATTTAAAAATCAGACTCAATTTTCTCTTGTGTTTCTGTCCTTACTAGGTATTCAGATATCTAGATGTACTGTACATATTAGTCTGGGTACCTTTACTAATATTCACAGTATTTAAGATTATAAATGCAATTTGTTGTTCAGTATGTTATTTTATTCTTGTGTAAATTGTTTTGTACAATCTTTAAAAATCTACAGTTTTGCATTTGTAGATATTAAAGGTAAGCAATTTATTTTGTGTTGTCCTGCATGTATATTTTTGCTGTAGATAAGTGTTGCTTAGTTTCCTATTTCAGTACATTTCTGTTTAAATGAATAAGCTTACAAACTTTAATACAGTATATATTTTCAGAATATAAACTTTTATATTTCTGTGGTAGGTTAGGGTATGCGTTTTAGGCAATCTTTTTCACGACTCTTAACTGTTCTTTTAATCTCTAATATAATGGTTTTGTGCCAATAGTTTTTCATTAGAATAAAATGCTCTTTTAATGTTAGGGACAAACAGACAATTTTGGTTGGGGTTTGTTTTATTTTCTTTTGGGTTTTTTTAATTATTCTTTTGCCAGCCTTTACAGTTTTAAATGTAATTTATAAATGTATTGCATTTGTGAATAAGCCTTACCATTAGGTACGAGAAATCTTTAAAGCTACATAATTGCTTATGTAGTCCTAAGGACTTCCCCAAATAATTGCTGTAAGAAAGTTAGCAAATCAGAGTACAGGGCCTTAAGTTTTTCTTGTGAAAAGGATAATACGGGTTGTTTCTTCTGAACAACATAGGTAGACTTGTCAGCATGGGCTTTGTTATATATAAACTGTGCATTTGTGCTCCCAGCCACAGTAGTTTAATCTCAGGCTTTGTGTGGCTGGGTCTATAAAAGTCAAATCTGGCTAAAGCCAGCGCTCTTTAGGAGACACTAAAGAAGTTTACATAAGAGACTTATAGACAATCTTAATCATAGTACATTTGGGTACTCGGTATCCTAGATGTGTTATCTGTGTCTGCCCAATTAACCGTATGTTTTAAGCCATATTAAATCTCTTTACTGCTACTTTAAATACTACACTGAAAGTCATTCACTAGCTTGCTTACTCACAGACAGGATTTCAGTTTTTAGTGAATAAAAATATTATGCCTTCCATAAAAACCAAGGACCAAAGAACTTCATTATTCTACCAGAGCATTAGTTCCTTTGCCAGTGAACTAGTTTGACATTTGTACTGAAGATCAAATAGTCTCTTTCTGCTACAAACACTGCATTCTCATCCGTGTCAAGTGTAAGGGGAAAAGGTGTATCCACTGACCTATTGGGAAAGGAGTGAGGTTCAGCTAGGGTGGCATATCTATTGGTAAGGCTTATTACCAAACCTCTGAGATGAAGCAAAGAACCAAAAATTCACAAATTATGTCAATGTAAATTTATTTTCAGAACTTGCACAAAGAATGAATTGTAGAACTTTGCAAATTAGGCCCTTAAGTTATTTTGTCAGAATGCCATGGAACAGACTAAAACAGTTTCTAATATTTGTAACAATGAGTACATATTCTATTATAAGGGTACAGGCACCCCTATATCAGTGTTGTAAATATTTTCTGAAATTGGTACAGTACTGAGGGACTTGTATCTTCTGATATATCAAATATTGACTGTCTAGATCAAATTGTACACAATTTATTTGTTGATGGTCCTGTAACTAGTGTATGGACACATTTCTGGGTGCCTTAGAAGTTGTATTTTTCATGTGTGTTAATATGCAGTATTTATACATTGTGAGAAGCTGCTTTGAATAAAAACATTGAAACTTCATTTCAATGGAGTGATTTTCAGTTTTACATAATCGGAATGAATGTGATAAGCAGTACCTACAGTATTTACACTTGTATGATATATGACAAAGCTATTTAGAAGAAAGCAGACATACAGAAGGGTTTCTAAAGGAGGAGTAAAAGCTTTTTGAAATCATTTTTCAAATGGCAAAACCTAGGGCACTAAGACCCTTCAATAAGAATTCTCTGAAATCATTCAGCATGATCCATCTCATTTATCATTTCACGATCAAATCCAAGAAAACCACTGAGAAGAGTCTTGGTCTTGTAAATACACTAGGACACCTCCACCATTATCACTTCCACTGCTTGATTATGTGCACTTCAGCTAAAGCACATCTGCCCAGAACCAACTACTGCATATATGGTATTTCAGCTCCACATGAGGGAATTTGGTTTTGAAGTGGTATTTGCCAGGGAGGCCAAGATTCAGCTCAGAACCCCCTTGGTGCAGTGTGAAGCTGGATCATGCCCAAGTCCCCCTGAATGTTATAGATGGAATTCCTTCCATGGGGTCTGTGGTGATCGGCTGTAGCATCCATGAATGCTGTTTCCAATCATCTATCTCCTATGATTAGAAGAGTAACTGTAAATTACTTCTGCCTGGGGCAGAAAAGGAAGCATATTTTTACAGGGAGCCAGTGTTACCCAAAACTTGTATACTATACAACAACAAGCCCTGAAAAAATGACCTACAATGGATCCAAAGGGCAACAATTACGTTCTAGCAATTATATTGGTTAGGTTTAAACTGACAGACACAGTAAAAACTGTGGTCAGCTATTTAGAGCAGAGGATTGAGCAATTTAGTCTTGCTTCACCATCAACAAATCCAATTATTTATTACAGTGACTCTTGTCAGGAATTAACTTACTGTAGCTTCCACTGGACTGTAAGCAATGTGCACATGATGAACACAGTATGACACCTTTCTTGCCTAACAATTTGATTGCTGAGTTTTGGTCTTACCATAGATTGCCCATGTGAATTTTATTTTAAATAACTAATTTTTAAAGGAAAGCAAAAATTCTCTAAAAAAAAAAAAAACCTACTCCAATATTTTGCCAAGTCAAGGTTTTGTAAAGCAAGATAAATGGTAGTCCCTGTTGCTGTAAATTAATATATTAACAAACTACATGAAACCCCTAAGTAAATATAAAGAAGATCTGCAAATTCAAGCAGACCAAAGACTAGTCTGTAATTGCATGTATAAAGGAACAGGTGGGCATTAATCCCACCTAAGACGTTAAAAAGTACTCAAACAGGTCAAAGCTCTACATCAACTAAGACATGCCATTTCTCAGTTTGAGTTTTGAATAAAGGAAACAAGGAGAAGTTCTGAAACAAAAGAACAACAAACGAAAGCACATGAGAAGACCAGAAGGGCACCATTTTAAAGATTGTGTGAGGCCAAAGCAAAGCAAGTCTCAGGAGTCAGACTAGGGGGCACTTTGGTGGAGGAGGAAAAAGTCAGAGGGTGAAATTCTGAGCTTACTAACTTCAGGAATTCACCTCTCCCTGGTGAGATTTTTTTCATAAAATCCCTGAAAATATTATAAAATTTCATAAAACATAATGCATCTGTTCATGACTCTGATGTCTGACTTCTCCAAACTAATGTACAGTCATAGCATGGAGAGAGTATCAAATTACTAAGGAAACCAGAATAACAGCCCACTCTAGAATACAAGCCATTGGACTTGTGCTAGCACTGTTTTGCCTTAATTTATACTCTTTTCTTGGTTTAACAAAATTTGCTCATTACAGGTGTATAATAAAAACAGAACCACTAAAAACTTTGTTGCATTCCTATTATTAAGTCCATCTGGCTTCACACAATAATTTTCCCCTGGAACTATTAAAAGTACTATGGGACAAAGAAGGAAATTTTCATTTTGGGTAAAGGAAACAATTTATCATTTAGTGTCTTTACAAATCATAAGCTAAACTGGATCAGCTTTCCTTTAGCACTTCCTGGCACTACTGTCACTTGAACAAATCCAGTGGATCTAAGTCAAATGCCACCAACATCAATAGAAACCCTTCTAGTGGCTTCAGTTGTTTCTAGATCAACCCCAGTGGTTGGCAGATACCACAGCAAACTCCTTCTCCGTAACAGTACAGGGAGTAATCTTGCAGCCATCTTTGAAAAATAATATGGCACTGATCAGAAAGAAAGAATTAGCCCAGAAGTTGCTTAGTGCAAAATTTAACAGCAGTGTCTAAGAAATGTCAAATAAAATTCAATATTTTCAATATTATCAATGAGTCTTGTTGGTAGAAAGACACTTCCTCAACTCCTCAGTCATTTGGATTTTGGATGACTATGTAACATCTGTGAAACTTACTCTACACATTGGGCATAGAAATATGTTGATGAGAAAAGTGAAAATGCTCTTTGCGTTTAGGAATCATGTCTGAAAACAGGGATATGGAGCTGCTACTGCCTCCTGAGCTGCTGCATAAAAAGCTGCATCTAACATTAGAGTTTCTATAAGAAAAAATGATTTAAACACTAAGCAGCAATCTTGACTTGTTAAGATTAAGTTAATTACTGTCATCTAGAAGTAAGTTATTCAGAGTCATCCCGAAATGTGTTTCTGATGTGTCTGTAAATAAGTGCTACAACTTCTATTACTCAAAAAGATCAGCAATTTCATACGCCTGTCCTTCCAGCCTTATGGTTAGCAATTCCATATGCTGCCTTCCAGGCTCTAGGGTATTCACTTTCTACAAGAGGTTCATTAAATGGATAAAGGGATTCACAGGAAACTCTTCCCATGCCTAATTATTCAAGATCTGCATTATCTTAGCCTCTTACTTGTTTATTTTGTATGCAGCTGCAGCGAGTTGTTTGTCAGGGATTCCGACTTCAGCAAACAATTCCCTCCAAGTCCAGTTTTTGCCCATTAGGCTCATAATGAGCAACAACTCCAGCTGAGCTGCCAAGGGATTCCCTGCTGTTTCAAGGGTAAAGGTCAGATGAGCATGGCTTTGCTGCTCAGCAGCAGCATGCCCACTGGTTGGAGTGTAGGGTTTGGACTCGACAATTGCTGGACCCTGATCCTCCCTTTATTTGTGAAAGCAAGCCTTAATAATATCAGTGATCCAACCTTCTGTGGGTTTTCCTGCCATAAAGACCTTTCATAGGGCTGCTTCCTGGAATGACATCTGAAGCAATGCCAGTTATTAACTACAAAGCAACCTGCAAGCTTTTTATGCCAGTGACCAGGTCCATCTGAAAAAAGCAGTGGACAAGGTGATCATAATACCTTTACCATCCCCAGCATCACGCTGTGCCTAGGTTAATCAGACCAGAAAAACAAGGCATTATATTTTTCATGTATTGACATGTAACAGGATAAAACACACTTACTTTCCTGGATGCTAATGTGATGCCAGTTGGAAAGAAATATCCCAAAACAAGCCTGGTAGGATTCATCATCCATACATGGCTGTAATTACTTGGAACACAAAGACACTGTCCCTCTCTAAATAAGGTTTCTCAAATAAATTCACTTTCTCTAAAAAGCTGTTGAAAGACTAAACTGAGCTTTAAGGAATTAAGCTGCAATACAGGTGATCTGAAAGGCTAAAACTTTTACCAACCATTTCAAGTCTAAGAAAATCCAACAGCACTTCATTTGCGATTCAAGTGCTTGGTAAACACACTCCACAACTGCACCATGGCTGGGTGCCAGCAAAATGGTGAGTCAGCAGGCAGGGTAGGGAATCAAGTGTCAAGAATGCATTTAACCCTCACTCCAGAGAACTCTTTTCTTATGAACAAAATGAAAGCACTTCATAAAAAAAAAAAAAAAGAGGAAAAAAAAATGACTGGGATTTTTTTCTCCATTAGTACAAGCAGCCATCTCAATTTTCCTCCCAACCTACAGAAGCTCTCAAATTTTAAACTGGGACAAATGCTTAAAAAACCAGCAGTCAGCAAACTGATGAGAAAGAGGTTTGTGAACACACATCAGTCCAGTCCTATCACTCTTACTCTGAGAAAAATCCCACGGATAAACCCAGCAAGGCTGAGTGCAGAAGGGTTTCATGAGAGTATTAGAAGTGATAATACTGAATACTTGCACAGACATAAAAAGGAGTACATTTTTCTAATGAAAATACAGCTCAAATGATCTGTCACATTCCCAAAGGACTATCTGTGCATACTACTACACTTCACAGTGTTCTTGTGGAGTGTTTGATGAAATCATGAGATTTCGTAAATCACTTTTAAATTAATCCCTCTTAGGAAATTCCTCACTGAAGCATCACTTTGTGTGATCACCCTAGATATTCTTTTCAGGATAGTAGAAAAGGATAAAAAGACTGAGGATTAAAAAAAAATTAAGAGATTTGAGAGAGGACCCAATCTTCCACAAGAAAATCTGAGCACTCATTTACAAAGTCGCTGAACACTGCTAAACCAGAATGGCAGCATTTTATACCTACTTTCTTACTCACTCTTCACAGGTGTAAATAACCACATTGTACAGCTGTGGAGGAGGAGAAAGGGAAAAAAAAAAAAGGACCCTAGTTATTACCTTCAAAGTGTTAGGGAAGGATAATTATAGACTGGCTGTGAACTTACAACTTACGCTCATCAACAAACAGATATGGCTTCCAGGTAAAGGCTGAGCACAGCTAGCTCTGCCATACCTCACACTACTCAATCCTACAAACACCTACAAAAATATCTTGCCCCATTGAACTCCATGTCCTGAGCTCTACAGGAGCTCAACTCACAGCCAGTAACATCCATTTAATGTTACTGTTTGTCCTGCCCTGAAGTAAGCATGGGCTGTGAAGCTATGGAGATAAGAATTCATTTGTAGAAACATTTAATGTATGACCAGGGTGGAAATGCTTAGTTATTTTCCCTGCACGTATCTATGAAACAAAATTTCTCCCATCTGACAGCCCTTGTAAAGCTTAAGCCCAAATTTTAGACAAAACCATCACCTACAGCATTAAGAGACAAGCCTTGCCAAACTGTGCTGCAGTGGTTTAAGACTTTTACCCCAACCATCAGCCCTGTTCTTCTGCCAGATGTTAGTAACTGTTAGCAGGAGCTGCAGATAAGACAGCTGCATCTGCACCAGAGAAGATAAATCTGAGTTGACTACAAGCTCAAATTGTTGACAAAAAGCTAGGATAGGGCAACAAGAAGAAGTTTGTCTCCTCAAACACAGCATTCCTCTCCACCATGATCTTAATGGACTGGAAACACATAGTATGACCAAAGAATAACTTTGATAAGAAGCTGATGTCACTCACTGTGAATGATTCTGTCATGGCTTTTCCTTGGCTTACACAAGTGTGAGAACAGAATCAAGTCCTGCAGAACTTCAGTCTTGAAAGCAAATTCCCCATGTATGCTGCTAAATTCCTCCATGCTCCATCTGAAATGAATAAAGAAAGAGGAATATAAAAGATTGTCAGCTTGACGCATTAAGCTTGCTGTTTAGGGATGGAAATCATGACACCTCTTTCATATATGCAGAAAGCTCTAAAGTAATCTTCCATCATTACCCCAGCACTAATTCCCAGAAATCCTGCAGAGCTCCAGAACTCTACAGCAGTATTTCATGAACCCAGCTCTCCTCCACCAAAAACTGTCTTAAAAAAAAATCCAGTTACAAATAGAAAATTATTTGCCCATTCTTGCATTCCCACATCCAACCACCTTTTTGGGTTTTTGTGTGTACATCCTCTAGAGGTTATATCAGTTTACACTGCTTGCAATATATTGAACAGATCAGGAGAGTAAGAGACCAAATGAAATGACACATGCAGTGGCACCACAAGGCTAACACAATTGCTGGTTTAGCAGCAGAAAAATCCGAACACGTTTCAACTCGGTGGCTTGTTGTATGAAGGCTCTTCACCCAGATAAGAATGTGAGATATTATTGACAATTTTATTTCTATAGTCTCTACAATTTTTATGCAGAAAGCATAAGCAGAGATTGTTTTAAATCATTTCAGATGCTCAGCACAAAATAAGCACCTCACTTTCAGAAACAACCAAGAAAAAGCATTCCACAGACTGTCTTACATTCCTTCAAATGGGGAGTTAGGTTTCATCAGGATGGATGCTTAAGTGGATAAGGCCCAGTATGGGGACTGTTTTCATCAATAGTTGTTAATTAAGTAGTAAAGTACTAATAAAATGTTTCATCAGGTTGCAGTTAAATAGCACTATAATTATATGTAATTACTAAACAAGAGTGCAAAAGCCACTCTGCAATAGACTGCATTCAGTTTTCTCGTGCTGTGAGAGTCCATTTAAAAACAGCAAGGATTCCAATGTCCACTGTACAGTGGCCAGAATACAGGCAAGCTATGAAATTTATGCTCTAAGTCACAGAGGAAAGGCTTTTATTTAAAAGCACATTTTAGTTTCTCTTACAGGAGTTAAAAGAAAAAAACTGTTTGAAATAATGGAAATATCCAAGGGACTGAAAAAGACAATCACAGGCACAAACAAAGACATGCCACCGTAAATGGACTGAAATGACTTCATAAATGAACAAAAGAATTCAAAAATTCATATTCTTAACACATACAAGAACAAAAACACACACAGCAGCAGAGATGCCAACAGCTCTTCTGCACAGTCATAATGAAAAACCACCAGGAAAACAAGGGAGAGTTTGTCAGGAAGCCCACCATAAATACAGAACACACCCCAGGTGACACAGCAGAAACCTGGCCCCAGCAGTACCTGACAAAGGGTTAGACATTCAATTCAAAGGAACTTGGTGGGAGAGGCACCAAAACATTTGGCTGCAGCTAGATATGGTGAGATAGGTATAATCCCGGGTGTGTAAGCAAAAAGTGCAGCAGGCAAAAGAAACTCAGCACAGCCAGGAGGAATTCAACTAAAAGAAAATGCAAATATTAAAATTGAAAAATGTGTCAATGAAGATAAAGACTCCTGGGAAAAACCACAAGGATAAAGTTGGAATGCAGTCCCACAAAACTGCCATTAGAGCAGAAATGAAATAAAACCTACTGGAGAGAAAAATGCTTTTAATGTAGATAGAATTTGTATTATCTTTAGAAGATAACAACCAAGAACACCAAGTAGAGAGAAATTTTTATTTTCCAACAGCTCTGCTTACTGATTCCAGTAGTTCCCTACTCCTGGTATAAATGCAGTGAGTAACTGACAGTCTAATGTCCTGGAGCTGCTCACAGAATCTTTATATTCTCTGTAAAATCTTTATATTCCTCAGTAATACCCATTGGTGTCCTTTAGATTAATGAATTACAGGCTGCTGTAAACATGGGCCCCAGCTCTAGAAAAGGTACAGTGTGCTCTTCAAACAAATCTAAGTAACATTCATATAATTACTAAGATGACAAATAGTTTTTATATATATATCTACATAATAATTTTTAAAACTTAATTTTATTTTTACTCTATGTTAAACCAAAACTTGGCAGGCCTTTCCAATCTAACTTATTTTATGATTTGCAATCTAACACAGTACATCCCTACATCATTAAAACCCTCAGTCTTCCTGAGGCCATAGTTCCACTTGCGGATTGAGTGTTATATGCATCATGGCTGCAATGGGGCTCCCTCCACGTCAAAAACAACAAGGAAAACAGGGAATCTCCTCATGCTCCTCATGCAACTGTTTCAAAATTTGCATCAATGGAAATGAGGTACCAAATTTCCATATCTGCCTTTTCAGAACCTGCCTTTTGTGTCCTCACTGGCTAGCTTTCTCTAAGTGTTTAGGCAAAGACTTTATTCACTTAGAACAGTGCCAATAAACCCCTGTAAAATACACAAGTGTCTGCTTTTGGAGCACTGGTTGACTCCTGTATGTCCACTGAGGTAGCATTTGAACATGTGCTCAGTAATGTAGCTTTCAGACAGTCATAGTCTTAACATCTGCCATATATTTAAAAACATGAAAGTAAGTCTTTGTGTCACTTTACAAAAGACAGGTAGGCTGAGATACTGGATTTGCAGAGGCTTGAATTATTTTTGCCTGTGTACTACTTGCATATGATCTACAAAAACACTAAATCACAGGCTTGGGTTTGGGTTTTTTTAATTAAAGCAGCTGACAACAGGTTATATGCATGAAAATAACTATCTTTTTAAAACAGGAGGAAGGTCTTGTTCATTTGACAAGAACAGTACATTTTTTAGATATTCATATCTTACCCCTAGAAAAATAGGTCATCTTCAACAGATATAAAATGAATTACAACCTACCAAGAACAAAAAGCCAAAGCCACATGCTTGGGGTGAGGTTCTCACCCTGTAAGTCAATTAATGCTCTAAAATGTTCTCATTTCTATTCTGCAAGACCTCTCAATTTTCACTGTGTAAAACCTGTGCTTTGAACATAAAGGCAGATGACATTTATATTATGGAAGTATGACTTGCAGCAGGTTAATGTTCTACTTTGTGAACACATTACCAAGAAAGAACCTTCCCTTGTCACAAAAGCCACTTTTCTCCTTCGGATTCAGAAAGCTGATTCCACATGCAACTGAGTCATCAAGGATACCACTGAGCAGCAGGACCAGCCAAGAAATAAAGATTAGATGACATCTGCTGCTGATAATTCTGCAACTTCTTCTGCTCAAACCCATTTGTACTTAGTCATCACACACTACCAGCACTTGTACAAGGATTCCTCTAGTACAATATGCACAGCAGTTTCTTCTCCAGATGTGCTGATCCACAAAGCTACACTGTTGAAACAGAATAGGAACCTCATTCCCACCCTCACAGGTAAGTGCCCTGATCAGTAAGTCACAGCAATATGCTGGCCTCTCTCACTTTATTTGCTCTTTGCAAAGTGGAAGAGTTTCAGTGCATTCAAGAAAGCACTTCTCAGTATCCTGTTCATCATTTGGGATATGTTTGCATGTTGCAGGAGGTAGGTTCAAATCCTTGAAGTAGATGAGGCCATTCCAGCTACACCTCCCACATTCCATAGTCTGGAAAAAAGCTATGATACTGTGTAGAAGTAGATAGCATCTCTTCATTGGTCTTCTTACATTTTTCTTTTAGTTTTCAGCTTGGTTATGATCCTGTGCTCTAGCTCATAACTTGCTCTGGCCCACGTAAACCTTAAGACTCGGGAATGGCAAGGCTGGCAATATAAGAGCTAAATTCACTATGTGTACAGTCCACAGATTCAGTTCTCCAAGTTTTACAGAAGGAAGCTTTGACTTGAGAGGTTGTTACAAGACAGGCAGAATTCTATGCTATGTTTTTAGGAGAATTATGTCTGCCATATGGCATTATATATCCAAGGTTTAGCTACAAAGTGGGATCTTACATGTCATGGAGCAGGGCAAGCTAAATTCAAGGAACCTTCCCAGACTGATTAGTAAGTAACACAGTGCCATGTAATTAAAACAAAACCAAAACAGTAAGAATATTATGATACTGCATTGTCACTACAAACTGACAAAAGGATCATGACAATACAGAATTGTGGAATCATAGAATAGCCAGAGTTGGAAGGGATCTTAAAGATCATCTAGTTCCAACTCCCCTGCCTGGCAGGGACACCTTTCACTAGATCAGGTTGCCCACAAAATATGTATACACAGAGATGAGACACAATGCTCATAGACATATATATATATAATACAGCCAAGTAAAAAGGAATACTTCTCTCACTTCAGAATTCACAAAGCTGAACACAGAAGAAGCAAATTCACTGGTTCCAATGTGGCAGCAAAATGATCAGTAACACCTAAATCCTTTTCTCTTTTTCTTTCCTACTCTTTGATGTTGGTATTACAGTAGAGATGAGATCCCAAATCCTGATTTGGCTGAGTTGCCAAGATGCTGTGGTAACACAGAAAAAGACATAGATCTTGTCCCAGAAGGAGGAAAATTCACCATCAGAAACGCAGTTATAAATACAGATACATGGAAATTTAATACTGACCTCACTGTACTAAAATCAACGTCAGATTTTTTACCAGCTTGCATGGAAATAGGATCGAGACCAGAGATGAGAGATATGCCAGTTGTGCTCATCAGACTCTACCTAGCCTTTGCACAGTCTCATTTTCTACAATCATCACATTAGAGGGAGGTCCTCAGGATCGATAAAAGCAAAAAGAGAAACAGTAAGTTTATATGAGATTTTAAAATTGGGGTTTGAGGCTGGGGATCAAGAGACAATGAGACAAAAGACAAGTCAGAAGAAGCAGAAGTTAGCAGCTGATACAAATCATTACAACTCCAAGAGAACTGTGAAACAACTTCATGAACACAGGGCTTAGAAATTAAGATGGTAAGCACAAAAAAAGGAAAAAGTTGAAAATGGGGCTTTACTACAAGTAAAGAAGCTGTCCCAGTGCTTATTTTTATAAACATAATCAGCAGAAATGTTTCTCTCAAAATCGAGACATGGAATTACTCAATGGATTTGTTGCCAGCCCACATAGAGAAAGGTGTTGGATAAGAGACCTTCTAGACATATGAAGGAAAGGAAGCACTAGCCTAAACATGAGGGATGGAGTAATGCACTAATTAATGTACATAGTATTTTAAAGTCTGTAAACAACAATTGTTAAACTAACCACCGAAATGGAAGGATACAGAGAACTGACTGTTCTCAGAGTGCCCAGTGACATTAACAAGCAAGTTACGCAAGTATATATAACAAGTACACAGGTTAAGGTGGTAGTTTAGCTGTACAAAATCCACTTTCAGTTCTCTGCTCCAGCAAAACATGTAGAGTGACACATGAACTGCTTTTGGTCTCAACCTGCAAAGGTATTTAGGTACAAGGATGTTTCAAAGCACCTCACTCCACCGTGTTTTCCCTTCCATCCAAATTATCACACTAATCTCCAAAACAGAGCTGTTCTATACATGTGCATCATTCTTCACTTGCATTAAGTGTCTTCTGCTGAGATACTAGTGTTCCTCTGAAAAACAAACAGCATCACACAGACTAACCATTCACCTACATGAGATAAATTTCCAGCTCCACAATTACATAAATAATAAAATAAAATGGCTAAGAAATTAGTCACTGAACAACTAAAAAATACATATTGAAGGAATGGTGTCAGCAGACATCTCTTTGGAAAGGAGACTCTGTATGGACTGACACCACTAATAAAACATAGGATAATTTCTACAACTCAGGATTAAAGCCTTGGATTGCCCACTGAGAACCCAGACATTTTAATTTGCACTGGATGAGACCCTCAGCAGATATCAGTCATGCAATGGCCACAGGAAACCTACCGGGGATACACAGAAAGAAAAATTAAGAAGAAAAATTAAGAAGAAAAAGAAGTCCCAGACATTCTTTACTATAAAGTCAGATACTATCTGTGGTGTGGATGGTAGGTGAACCTTAGCATTTAGCTCCAATATGAAGCAGATAGCTGCAAGGGAATACATATTTCCATCTGGGCACAACTCCAATTTTATATTAAAAAACTGCCTCTTTTTTCTTGTAAACAGAATCAATATCCTGTTTAAAAGTGATTCTCAGAAGAGCAGGAAATTAGAAAATATTAGTATTAAATTAATCAAACTTCTGTTCATGAAATATTGTTAATGGATAAATGTCTTTTTGTTCTTTCAATGCATACAAACATGTACGTTGGAAATGTTTCTCTAAACATATGAACTGTGTGCTCATTAGAAATATACAAAAGCTATATAATTTATTATTAATGGTGATTCCATCAACACTAAATGAGTGTAATTGCTACTTTCAGGGATTATGAATTTAAAAGTTGATAGAATTTTTCAGGTTGAATCATACAGAATAAGTTTCTCTTTGCTCTTTAGTATTTCTCAACAGTATTGGATGTGCCTCAAAAAGTAAGGAGAAAAACAAAAACCACAAACAAGAAACCAAAAACCCATATGGGGAATCAGAGTTTCCTAAAACTTTTATTTTATTGGCATACCAAGTCCCCATTTCCCTGTCCTTGTCAGGGAACATCAGAGAATGAAATGACACCAGTTACATCATTGAAGGCACTCTATACCTTGGCTTGCATTTTTACATAGCTAAGTAATTTCTAAGCTCTCTGCAGTTTTTATTTTGCAAAAGGGTAAAAACAGTTCCCAATTTAGAAGAACTGTATCCAAGACAGGGAGAGGCCTCCCTAGGGAAAGCACAACAAAAGCAGGGACAAGGAGGGAGGCCACAAGATTGAAAGTGAGTGAAGTTTTGGGGAACAGAATGTTCAAAGAGATCAGTTATGTGGTTTGGCTTGTGACCCTGATGAATATTAAATACACTCAGAAATCATTGTATGGTCTGAATGTAGATAAGAAGCATGGACAAAAGAGAGGGGAAAAGCAGATTTTGCAGTCTCTCTCAAAATGTAAAGTCATAGCAAATCATCTTCTAAGATGAGAAAAAAAATCTGCTGAAACGAGTTTATAAACCCAGCTAACTGTGCAAGTCTAAATTTAACTATAGCATTCATTACCAAACAGGCTTTAAAATACCTCACACCCAGGGAAGAATTAGAAGAAGTCACTTACTCCATCCAGACTGTCATTCTAAATCTCAAAACTTTGCTTCCTTGCCACACCAAGCTATTTTAACTCTTGAACTGAAGAGCTTCAGGTTTTTGGAATGACCTATGAGGGAAGTAGCACTTCAGGAGAATACACCTGAAAATATCAGCTGCATAAACCAAACACTGAATATCTCAAGAATTACTTGCAAGACTGAAGTACTGTTCTATTTACTGAGCCTTTTCCCTTTTGTGTTTACACATTCACAAACACTAACTTTTTATAAGGTCTACTGGAATCCCAGTGTGACAGTTCACAGTGCTGCCTTTGAAGTAATAAGCAAATATTTTTAACTGTGAGTGTGCTAGATTAGCTGTGAACTTCACATCTACTGCCCTACAGCTGAGATCACTGGTAACAGTCCCTAACTGTGGATTCCACAAGCTGGTGAGTGGGAGAGAGATATGACAGTTCATTCAATTACTCATTCATCCCAACATACACTTGGTCTTTTATTACAACGTACATCATTCATATGGGGGAAAGAAAGTAAAGCTGTTACCAGCCTTCAACGTTTCTACCCTTCCAATACCATATTTCAACAACTTTAAATCTTCTCTCTTCTCTCTGTTACCTTTAAAAGGTTTGGGTGTTCATACCATCAAAACTGCGTACATGTCTTCAAAACTGGGCACACAAATCTCTGAGTTTCAGTTTGCAGCTCTCAGCTTATACACACAAGCAGAAATGTCCACAAATTAAAACTTGATGACTACAGATGCTTAACACTACTTGCACATTTTGCAAGAGCACAAGTAAAGGTAATTTGTTCCAGAAAAGGGAAACACAAACTACAGACTGTCTGTTCAAGATATTGCAAATGAAACCACAGATCATGGACAAGATCCTCTTACACTGTGCTCTACCTTTTATAAGTGTTTTAAAATAAACACCGAATTTTTTTTGCTTAATGCACCTAAAATGGGCCTTTGAGATGCTCTGTGAAGAACTGCAGAAAGTCAGTAGTGCCACAATATAATCAATAAATTTGAAATATTAACTTGCATTAAAATATTGTTTTCTATTGTTATATCTGTCAGCAATAATTGCCAAAGGACATTTGAATACAAAAATTCTCTGTATCACAGAGTAAAGCTTCAATACAGCACTTCCATCAATGCTATACAATGGTCACAGATAGACTATAGTGGGGTTTTTTTGCAGTCAGAAACTACAGTAAAACCTTTGAATGGGTCAAGAACTTGCTGTAAAACAATGAAATGGTAGGATGCCTGGTTATTCTTATGCACTGAAGAAAGTAGAGGGATGTAAGTATAGTCAAAGCTTAAACTAAGCTTGTTTTATACACATATTTAGAGTCAACACGGTAGCATGTTTTATGTATTAGACTATGCAGAGCATATAACCATGCAGACTTGGCAGTGAAGACTGGATTTTTCACATCCTGAAACAAAAATCAAACTTGTCCTCCACACTCTAAGCAAAGAGCACCTCTGTTTAAGCAGTTAAATGGTCTTGTTCCAGTGCCAGACACTAGAACATGGTATGATCTCACAGATCAAGCCAGCCTGTTAAAGAGGGTTTATCACAAAAAGTAGTAAGAGGTTATACAAGGTTACTCTGGTTCCATTTAGAATCAGTACTCAGCCTGATTATTTGCTTTATACTTTAAGTCAACAAATCATGACACAGCAAGCCTAGTACAGTCTCTCTCACCAAAACACGCTTGGGTATTGCATGGCAGCAGCTCAGTAAGCTATAGTTATGCTACAGAAATCCTCCTAGCCTTGCAGCCCCATCAAGGTAAAGCCTAGCACAGCAACTCTGCATTCAGTTGATAATGTCTCTGCCAGACTTCAAACATTCATGTCAGTAGTCTGTATTGATGGAGGAGAACAGCAGATAAAAAGGGAAGAGAACTAGAACACATTTGGCAGGCTATGGCTTTGCAGGGGGAAGGGAAGGAACTTGGGAGGTGCTATGCAAGGTGCCAGCAGAACTAGTATTTGGGGAAACATCCCCTACATTCCATAGGATCACACAGCCCTAGATTATGTAATTCCATATTACTCTTTTCCACACTCCCTATTGCTCAGGGTGGATATGTGCTAGGCTTGGTTAGTTTAGAGAGAAAGGCTCCCACGCTACTGCTAAAGTTTACAAGCACACTTGAAACAAAATGGCAGGCAGTGGGAAGAGAAAGGCAAGAAAAAGACAACTGTCTCATGTTAGGATGCCTGAATCAATATTGCATAGTGGAATGGGATTTCATTGCCAACTCTGATTTAATTTCTCGTAGTTGGAAAATATTTTCAATTAAACATTTTCCACAATTTCAGAGCTTCTGTCTGGAGATCCTTGTGTGCAACATTTCTGAATACTGACTAGCCACAGTGGAAGCTGCTCCCCGATTGTACACTGTATGAACCACATGGTAGTTGAAGAAAGGTAACTTAGGTCCTAGGTGTCTAAATTTAGGCAACCAGCATTAGCATAAACTATCCTTTACTTTCCTTTGCTTTAGTTTATTCTAAAATGGGGGCAGTACTCACACATCTCTCAGACCCTTTTGAAAAACCCTGATGATTACAATATAACACATTATACAAGAAAGCCTCTGAAGAAATTAATCTCCTTGTCTATGTGGTTGAGTGTGAACGTTGCACATAGGTCACCTGAAAAATCAGAGAAGAACAAACCATCAAGTTACTGGCCAGTCGAATGCACAGGAAGTTCATTTTTGAATTTCAGTCTTGCAATGGCTCCCTTTCCAGCAAATCTGACAATGTCCTTTCAGCAATTTGCACAAAACATTTACAGAAGGGATACCACACACGACATCAAGCTCAGCTGACATACAAGCCTACAATAAACTGGAAACCAGCAATCAAAGTTTCAGCTCTGTGATGGAGGCAGGCACATACTTAAATTCGTTGCTCTTCTGAGCACGGCAAAATAGGCTGCAGAGTATTTTACATAGCAGATCTTCCTCAATGACACCACTTCTATTAACAGAGCTTATTTTACTATTCCTCTCACTTTGGTACATATGAAGCTAGAACTACAGATGAATTCTTGCTGTTGCAGAGAAGAAAATAACCATGAAACAACACTGAAGACTCCAAAAATAACTTGCTCTTTTTGAACTCTAAGTCTTCTAGAGAACAGACACACTACCAGATAAGTCTGTATTTATTACTGAAAACCCCAGCTTCCTTACTACAGGCTTTGTACATGGGTATTACCAGCATCTGTAAGAAGAGTTTTTACTACTGCTGAAAGGAGGAAGCAGCAAAATGTAGAACGGAAAAAGTATGTGCACTGCTTATGGACATTAAAAACCAGCTGTGAATGCATGCATTCATGGGCAAGGATTACTGTAGCAAAGCCTATAACCACACATAAAATTCGATTTTTTTAGGTTTTTTTAATCCTCCTTGGTTCTCATGTAATATAAGATTTTTACTTTCTCTTTCTGACATGCCCTAAAGCTTCCTGCATTCCAATCTTGTGGTCTTTTTTGGCAGTACTTAGAATGAACCCAAAGCTTCTTGTAGCAGTCAGTTGCACTTCATCAGATCTACTAGGAGGCACCAGCATTCAGATAGATATGCTGAGAAGAATCTGAGCTGTTCATAGCATTTAAAAGATCATAAATGCAGCTCAGTGTACATATTTCACCTTTTTTTTTTTACTTCAGAATTTGAGAGGTGGGGTAGCTGAGAATGACATTACAGAAGATAGTTTATTTAAGAGTAACTACAGTCCTTTGTCGTGACATTTTTATACAGCAAAAGCCAAAGCACATCATATTGAAAAAATATGTTAACCCAGTTTCTTGTTTCTTACAGATCTGAAATCAACAATACTAGATTTTTACCAGTCTCTTATCATCTGCCAAATCCAACACTAATCTATCCAAGCACACTGACACTCAATATCATCTCACTGGTGTGAATGAACACAGCAGGAAGCTGAGATCACATCAATTTCTCAAACTAGGTTTCTCAGTTTTAAAACCAATACATGATCCCAGCTGAGACTTTTGTCATTTCCATGGCACAAAGAAAGCATGGAGCTCAAGTACAGTACTTGAACTGGCTATTTCTCCTCTCACAATCTGCTCAAATAACATTTTTCTGATTGGCTTTTTTTTTAGTGCAGATATTTACAAGTTATTTAGTTTATCATATCTGCAAGAAAGACAGACATAAATATTAATTGTATCAAATACTGTAAGGAATATTATTTAGAACAAGATCCCCAAGTTGTACATTCTGTACTGTGATCTAGTAAAATCGATGGAGCTGTGATAATTCACATTCATGGAGAATCTTGCTCATTACATACTTGTATTGAAATACTTTTTCCTTTGGCCATGACACAAATATCAAATCTAGGATGTTTTCATTTTGAAAGTCCTCTAGTGTGCACTACACTGCAGAAGGTACTGAACCCTACAAAAAACAATACAGCCGGATGAAATAGCATTGCTAATTTCAGAACATGCAGCTGATTTTTATCACATTTCAATAATGCTTCTAATCTTCTATCATAAAATACAAGCCTGCTCACTGAAAGGCTAAATAACCAACTTCAGCTGCCATGATCTGTACAATAGACTCTGCTTTAGTAAAAGATATCTGCTTCCATGATTTTTAATACATCTGTTTCTGTTGTATGAGATAATAATTTATCCAAGCTTTAATTTCCAAACTCTGCTGTTGACATTTTACAGTATTTTCTGAAAAAGAAACTCAAGAATAAAACAATTACAATGAAGAGGATGATGAAGATCTAAGAAAATCCTTCTGTCAATTTTTTTGTCAGCCTTGAGTGTGCTGAGCTCTTGCAAGGACAGTTTTCACAAGAATTTTCATACCAGATTGTCCACTGGTTTGCCATCTAACAGCATCAAGAATTCAAAGTTAAGAAGAAGATACTACACACTCAGAGCCCATGCTACATAAAGGAACATGCTTCGATTGTCGCTGTTTAAGGACATTGCTCCCAGTTTCAAAAATGGAGCAGGTTTGTTCTGCATGAAAGTGTCACAGTGCAGACAGCCATTCAGCAACTGCCACTCCAGAGCAGAGGCACAGAGTACCTTCTGGCTCAATGGTTCAGCAGTGTGAAGAGACTCAGCATTCATTCATATCCAGGTTTCCTCTAAAACCTTATATGGGAGGACAGAGAACAAGTAAGACCTCACACTTTGTTAAAACTTGGATTCATCTTTCCTGTTAAAACAATGCCATGGATTCTTCATCAATGCCTGATTAAGAATTCAAGACACCAGACTGGCCATACCACAAAACACCACCTCTGCCACTAGCTCTTCTCTGCTTTATCTTACTGCAGATTCTTAGTAGCCTTGATCAAGAGACAGGAAGAGAAGGAAGATGGGGCTATTAATTCCTGCAGAAATCAGCCATTCAACTAATGGGAAAAAAGAAAATTAAGAGCAATATATTATCAAAATTTTCTTGAAGCTATGAAGTAAGTTCTCTACCAATCCTTTAGCTGACAGTATGTTTAAGTACATTTTCCTGAGACATGTCACAGCAAAACTTAATTGCGCTCTGTATTCCAATAAGCTAAAATACTGTACCTGCCAAATAGGAACAGGTAAGAAATCATAAGAGATAATAAGAAATTAACATGTAGATCTCTCATCACCAAATGGGTATCTAAGGGTTTTGCATGCAACCATCTATTTTATGAGATTCTTATTTCAGCTCTGCAGAGAGAAGAAATTAAGGGTGGGAACAAAGACCCACCTCACAAATAGCTGTGTTGGTGGAAAATGTTTACCCCCAGATGTTCATCACCATCTCAGCTGCAGAGGTTACTGCCTCTTCAGAGCAACTCCCAGCTGTTCGCTTCAACTGGTACCAAAAATAGTTCAGCCAAAACAAACTAGATTAGCATAGACCTGCCTCTTAATATTGTTAGAAAAATTTAGACCGACAAAAACTGGCAAGGCATCTTCTGCCCTTCCCCCTCCCATCCACTTATCCTCTCCCTCATGCAAGCAACAGCACTTAACTGACCCCTTTAGGCATCACAGGATACTAAATAGACAAATAATGACTTTTTGAAGAACAAGAGGAAAGCTGGGGGAAGGGGGAAAGCAGGAAGGTCCTCTTCAGCTGCAATCTTGGTGTATCCTGGATTAAAGTAACTAGGAAGCCATGGCTCTATCTTCACTATATAAATAGGAGAGAGAAGGAAGGCTAATTTATTTCACTTGATGAGAAATCTTATGTTTCCTCTTCAGTAGATAAAATACAGAAGTAATGACCCAGAAAAGAGTAAAGTAAGTACATTGCAACACAGTTTTAACCATCCCAGGTCTTCCTCTACTTTAGGATCAAGATATCCTATCCTCACAACAAAAAAATCTTTCCCTATGCAACCATATAGAAAGACTATTCAGATTCTTTTACTTTACCCTACCCAAAACACCAGAATGAATAATTACAGAAGTGTTCACCCTTGCTATTAGTTTTAGAGCCCTGTAGGGCAAGCTGTTCAATTCTTGTCTTCAAAGCTAAAAATTATTTTTCCTTCTCAAGAAGCATTTCAGAGAATGGCACAGGTTTGATCAAGAAAGATTTGAAATATAGAATAAAATGAATCTTTCATTATGAGCAGATGCTAGGGATCTTTTTCCTCTACCTCTTTTTTTTTCTGTCTTTGTGGGAGACAAATCACTAAAAGTTTAGACATAAAAAAAATAACAGCAGCAACAATTTGAAGTAATGTGTATTTCAGCAGACAGCACATCAGTCAGCTTGGTTTACAGAACCTGAGAAATCATGGTTTAGATTTTACTATTGCTTCTATCACTGCAGAAAAAATATAGTTTCTTTGCTTTGGAGTACCACAAATAATACCATCATATTCAAAATTATACTTATTGCTTATGCATATAATAACTACAACACTTGTCCTGCATTTAATTTTATGTCTGTGTTCTAATGTTTGCTTGGTTTAAACAAAAAGAAAGAAAAAATAGTGAGAGTGCTGTGTGTTCATGTATGTAAGAGCACTTTTATTTGCAGTGTCTAATTTGTGGAAACAAAACAACAAAAGTTAGAACTGCTGCCTATTTTAGGGAAGGTAATTCAAAAGCACTGTAAGGTTAGCCCAAAAGCTAATTAAGCCTTCGATATGGCAACTGTGTTTCTGCAACACAGTGGCAACAAGCTCAACCCAAAACTTTCAAAGCTCTTCAGTTTCCTCCTGCCCACTGTGTGGAAAACAATCTCAACCTTTTAATAGATTCTCAGTAACTCTTGCAATAACAAAGTTAACCATTTGCTAGAACTGCTCTGCACAGTGCTCTCCAAGATCATCTTTTCTTACGGAAGATAAAGCCTGAGAGATCGTCACTGCAACAGTCCACAATGACAAAAACATCACCTGTGACATCAGTTCTGACATCAGAACCAAGAAGGGACAGCTGATTGCTTCCACACTGAGATGGTATGTGGATGTGAACCCTCCATACAGCCCATCCCTGCCAGCCCTTTGTATAGCTGTGGTAACCCAGACTAACAAATGAAGCACTGTATGAGGTCTGCCACGCAGTGTGGTCTACATACAATCCGAGACAGCTCTTTCCCTCCCTGCGTACCTGGAGTCCAACCTCTTCTCATTCTGGCATGATCATTAATCTTTTCCTTCAGGAGCACATACCCAGAATAGCTTAGCTCTTTGACCTAACTCCTACTATACCATTCCAGAAACATTATTTCATTCTTAGTCTTTGAAAGTTGGCTAGCTAATAAAATGTTGCAAGTGCCAAAATATTACTATTAAGCCAAAAATACTTTATTCAGCCAGTCTAACAATACTTTGAAAGAGCATGTACAAGTAGCAGTACAGCAGGATCAATAATATCCAGAGGACAAGAGGAGAACAGATCCCTGAGGGTTAGCCTGCTTGAGCTAACTGACAATCAACAAAAGACTTAGATACAACATGTTTCCCTGGCAGTGTAGGCACATCACAAATATAGTGCCCTGAAACAATATATTCATTGACCTTGATGGAAGTAACCCCTTTAAACAACACTCCCCTCCCAAATGCCTAGTATAGACAGGCTTGCAGATTATCATATTCCAGCTGTTTGAAAAATGACAATTAATACTCAACGTTTCACATGCTTCCTTATTCCTTGTCTACTTTCTTGTAAGCTCTTCAGGGCAGAAGCTAGGCTTTTTAATGCTCCACTGTGAAGGACTAAACCAATATGGCTTTGAGTACTAGTCTATCTTAAAAAAAATAAAGGTCTACTTCATCCAAACATCACTTGCTTGGCCATGAAAAAATGTGCCATCTAGAATCTCCTCCTTTTCTGCTTCTTTGCTGTTAAGATGACTAAACCTCTCACTGGGTTCACCACTAAAACATGTATTTGATGAAAAGAGGACGCCTAACAAGACTTCCTCAAGATGCTACTCTTTCCTGCACTTACACCATCTTCTGTTGCTGACTCTTCCTTGCTTTGCTGACTTCTCCAAATTTCCTTCTCTGTGTGTGTGCATGCTTACACGTGTGTGTCCACATTTCCTCCTTTACTTTTAAGTTCTTCAAAGCCACTAGTGTTCACATCAGGGCAAGTACAGTGCTCATGATCAACACACAAAAGCAAAAAGGGAGACAAGAAAGACAATCTGACTTAGGCTGGCTGTAAAATGCTGTCTGATGTTTGGTGGTTCAAATCGTCAGCCATTCTCGATCGCTGGCCCCTGTCTGCAGCAAGAGACATGAGATAGTTCTACTGAATGAATTGGTCCCTTCCCCCACTGCAAGAAATCCCTCCTTGGCCTCCAGCTGCCAGATGGAAGTGACAGCCAAGGGTCAGATCTTCCTTTGTTACCAACATGCACTTATTGATCTGTGTGTCCCCCCAAAGCACAGAACTCCAGTTCAACCTCAGCTCTCAGACCACAAGCTGGTTTAGGTCCTGGGGCAAACAAAACATTGAAGGCTCATAACTAAGACCACAGTGCACAATATTCTCTTTCTCTTCACTCCCCCAGCCGGTTTCTTACATTTGCTAATGGATAGCTGCACAGGAGCCCTTATACCATGGCTGTGAGAGTCAGAGAAAACTGAGACGAGAGAAGATGTGAGACGATAAGGTAGTAAGACATTTCTTAATTTCTCCAGTTCTCCCAGGCCCCTTATTATTGCTGGGACATAACAACATTATCTCTTTTCATATCCTGGCTGGTCCTGACCTTGTATTTTAACATTTCACATTCTCTACTACTCTCCCAAAGAACAGGCGACTACAGAGAACAGTAGAGGAGAAAGAGCCTGGGCTAAATGGTACAAAGGAGAAAAAACAGAGAGCATCTGTACTGTTATTCTGATCTGCTTTTCCTGCTTCTCCACGTTTATGGGCTACATTTTTTCTTGGTCTGAACCAATACAGGCTCCATCTGCTTATACAGGGATGGCATCACATACCTTGTAAACACCCATGTCCCTAGAACGAATTTACATCCTCCAAAATGATGCCACTGCCACCATCTCCTCGGACGTGCTGTGTGAGGACTGCCCCAAATGTTTTCAATCAAATCTGACAGGCTATGAGAAACTGCTAGAAGAGTTCTCTAATTTGACAGAAATAGTTTGCAGAGCAGCTCCACAGGCAGAGCTGGAAGATGGCCACCTGTCCACAAACTACTGGAAGCCACAGGCAGACATCTGTACCAGATTCAGCTGAAGTCTGCACCCATCTCTACCTTCTCATCAGTATCCACCAGGTCAGCACCCTCCAGCAAAAGCGGATTAACACCATTATGTAGAATTGCTTAGGGAGCGTTCACAAAGCTTCTGTTGCAATACAGAACCCTGTGGCAGAGAGAAGTTTCTGGGAGCAGCAGACTCTCCCACTAGCTCAGTAAAATGAGCTTCAGTTTACAGCCCAAGAATCTCCTAAGTTCTCGAGATGATATAAAAGCAAAAAGAGTTGTAGTGTAGACAGAGGTATTAGACAGCTGCTGTTGGATAACCAGGATGTGGGACAGCAAATCAGGCAATGCAAAGGGAGGCAGAGGCAAAAAGCAACTCTCTTGGCCCTTCATCCCATCTCAATACATCTGTCCCTTTGAAAGTAACTTTCTTGATTTAGTGATACTCTACCTGTACTTTGCACAGGTACAAACTGCTAGACAATAAATTATTGAAGTCCTTTAACTGCAGACTGAGCAAGCAGTGCCGGTGCCATGAGCCAGTGCCATTTTCTGCTGTTTCTTTAAACTGCCTAGTCACAAAAGCAGTCTCTGTGTCCCAAAACCTGCCTGAAGTACCTCAGCAGTGAATGCTGAGAATCCTCTGCTGTCATTTCAAATACTCTTATATCTTAATATAATCTTGTTTTTATTTTCACACTGAATCCAGCCTCTTTCCTGCACCAGTAATTTTATGCCTTCTAGAATGCAGTACTGTAAGAAACACTCAATACTGTGATGAGCACAAGCCCTATCCCAAAGAACTGTTGATGACGTGATATTGTCAGCACCAGCTTCAATACTCATTCAGCTTGGATGCTGAGAAGAGCAGGGGAGCTTCCCCACAAACATACAGAAGTAAGAAGCCTCTGTTTGCTCCAGCAACAATACCAACATAAGAATTAAAGGAGATTCAAAGAAAATGGAAGCTATATTTCAGAAAAGTCTATGCAAACAGAAAACAAGGTACATTGATACAAGTATCAGGCAGCCTTTACAGTATGACAGAAGATGGTGATGTGTCCAAGTCCCTTTGACTCTTATCTTTTGTATAGGTTCCATAGAGGCAAGCCACTGCTTTCCGGTCCCACTGTCTTCCACATGAATTCACAGGAATCTGATGACACAGAGAAGCTTGTAGCTGGTTTTGGTGGTAAACTCCCTCCCTGAACATCCATATACAACGCTCCATGCACATGCTCCTCAGTGCTGTGCACAGTGACCCTCCCCCAAGGAGCAGCCAATCTAAAAGCTGCGTGGCAGAATGGTAGTGTAGTGTGAGGTGAGATTGTAAATGTGAATCCTGCCAGCATTCACTAACACCAAGTGGAATTGTTTGTTTCAGCAGCTTATAGACTCAACCCAGATAAATTCATAATACTGAAGTTCAAAAGCCTCTCTCCATTTTCCTTTTTAAGACTAGAAAACGAGGTTATTGTGGACAGCTCAGGTATCTTGTGTCTGCAGATGAAGTAGATGCTTCTGTGGGGTTTGCATTACCAATTAACTTTCCCAAGTAATGAGGTGTAATCCCCTCTGAGAAAGCCTGATTCATCTGTGATATACTCCCTGCAGAAATGTAGAATTCTAGCAGCCCAGGTTCAGATTCATTAGATTTTATATATATATATATATATATTCGTGTTTTTTTCCTCTTTGAGAAGGTACAAGAATAAAAACTTGACATAGAAGCCTTTCTACTGTTTTCCTTTCTGGGACAAAGAGTATATAATCAGTGAAGAGTGTTTTAACACTGAGAAAGGTAACAATATTTTATAATCAGTGTCCATATAAAGCTATGCGTATTAAAAATGTTCAGCCAAGCTCTGTAGAAAACAATGAAGACAAATGACTGCTGTGAATTGGTTTAGGGCTGCTACTATAAGATGTCTCAGTTTCTCACATATTATAGGTAGTGAAATTTATGATTTATTTTGGCTTTTATTCACTGCCACTGTAATAAAAATCCCAACAGGTTGGCAGCAATATAAATGGTTTCCCATCAACATGAATAGTGTCAGTCCATGGACCTGTATCTGTTTTCACTTGAGCTCAAGTAAATCAGAAGTTAACCACTTAAACATTAATTATACTGATACTTGTTTAAGAATGAAGGAATTAGACCTAGACATTGATTCTGCATGCCCTCTGCTAATGAAACCAGCTCTGCTGTTGTTTATACCCTCGCTGAACACAATCATTTGGATACAATAAACAGCTCTTGCAGATGGCTGACCGCTAAAGAGGAGAAAAAAAGAGGTGTATAATGGCCACACTAAAAGGCTTTGATAACAACACATCAACTTCATAAACTTGTGTCCCACAGTAATACAAGTGAACATTCAGCAGACCACAAGCAACAAAGGAAAAACGTGCATGACATCATCAGCCATTAAGTCTGCTGTGCCCTGATCTAACAGCATGATTCACAATTAAAATCCAGGAAGTTTGTCAACAAGCATTTCCTCAGCTGAGAAGAATCCTCAATTGTTGTGTCTTTTACTCTGCACGCATTTGAGAGTGTCAATCAGACAGGAGGACACTGGCCAGACTGTTGCTGTATTTTACCAATCCCAAATCAATAAAAACAGTCTTCTGAGGCAGAGGCTTCATCTCTATCAGTTTTATTTTATGTTGGGGACTTGAACTGATATCTGCCATCACACTCTAGGGCAGAAAGGAAAATAAGCAGTTTCATCTCTTCCTCCTGTATCCAGGACCCTTCTGGGCTTGTTCAAAACACAGCAGAGCAAGCTCCTGCAAATCTAAGTCACAGAGGTCCTGAGGAGTAAAATTCAGAGTGCCTTCCTGTGGCTGTGGAAGGATGTTCTCCAGCAATGGGAGTTACATGGAGATCCAAGAACAGATTAGATGAGTTTTCATTATTCAAAAGTAGGATTAAGGAGTAAATGACAGTTTGAGGATGTAAATTATGAGACAGAGTGACACAATCCCATACCATTTAAAGAGTGCCTTCTCAAACTGCCCCTGTACTTTCACACCCACACTTTTCCCCTTCCTTTAAATGTTAAAGAGCTGGAGAAGAGGCCTGATGCACAGAAACCCCATATGGATACACACCCATTTTTTAATATATTTGTGAAAAAGACTGGAGCTCTGGAATATTCAGAAAAATTGCATACAGAACAAAATATTTCAAGGCATATTTTACTTCTCTAGTCAATAAGTATTTTTATGTCACACATGGGCCAACATCTGATTTCTCTGATCAGGAATCTTCTCACATAAATATAAAGCCAGGTTTCAACACTAATAGGGTACTTCATACACATCTCTGCTGTCTTCATATTTTGCTTTATCATGGAATTAAAGAATTTTTCAGTAATTAATGTCTTAAAATGTTATTTTTAAAAACAACTTATTTTAATCTTATGAACTGCCACATACCCTAGGTTCTTTATTCTAGTTCTATTCTTCAAAAACCTAGTTTTTGGTAGATGTTCAAGACAGCAAGTGTTTCTCTAAACTGGAAGTGCAAATATGTCTCATAAACTGCCCTGCAAACAGAGAATTGAGGAAACATTTAAGAAAACAGAACTGAACAAAGCAGTGACATGAATTACAGAAGAGACTGCTTTAATGCATCAGTATTTTAAAACAGTGTATTTCTGGCCAAAACACTATTTTTAAAGAGCACTCTGCTGAGTAGTGTATCAGGGAAGTCTCTTTGTACTCCCTATTTTCTGGCTACTGTGGGCCTCAGTTTAACAGAAAATTCAAGGATTTAAAGAAATAATTGACAAACGAAGAAGCAAAGAAATAAACCAAATTAAAGCATGTGAAGTAACTCAAAGCCCTCTACCCACAGCTGGTAATAGCAACATTATACACATAGAAAAAGATGCAAAGAAATGGAGTTAGCCTGCCTAAAGTCACATCCAAAGTCAATGGAACAGTGAGGAGCTGAACCCTATTTCCACCTCGTAGCCTAAGCACCAAGCTAGAGTTCTTAGAAACAAAAAAGCATAGTCTTCTAAAAAGAGGGTAAGAGAGAACAGTCTCATTGAGGTAAATACTTGCTTGTGGAGATTACTGCTGTCTCACCAATACCCTAGTGACCACCCTGTTTGCACCCATAATTAGGGCAAGCCCCTCTGTAACTGCATGAGGTCATGTTTTTCTTTCAAGCAGCAGTAAATTACCATGCCTGTTATTACTCTTCTACACAGATTCACTCAAAAATTAGATTAACTCCAGGGCATCCTTTGCTATTTTGTCATTTTCAGTATCATTCTCAGTATAGCAAGAAAAAAAAGGTTAAAAAAAATATAAACAATTTTTAAAATATCAGCATTAAGGTTTTGAGAAACAAAGATATTAATGTATTAAGGGGGGGGGGAGAATGAAACAGCAGATCATCCTGGAACTGCCAATTTTCTGTATCCTTTGAGGATTAGATCCAAGCTTATAATTTCAGTGAGCAATTATCTAAATAGAAATGCTCTAATTGCACTAGGATTGTGTTTTCTCTGGAGTGTTATTTCTTCTAAGTATCCTGCTGTTTATTTATATTCAGCTAAATAAAAGGTATGCTGAGCTACCCAGCGATTTACAGTGCAGTAGGGATGTTACCATTGGTACACAGGAGACTGCTGGTATAGCACAGAAAACCCTCCGGGCTGTTCTAACTTACTAGAACTAAGCCCATTCCAGTCTCTGCCTTATAAACTCACAGTTTAATAAAGAAAACAAAGCAATTCTTCCTGGATGATTGTCAATGAACTGCTTTGTTGCCTCTGGAATCACTGCCAGCTTGGGGAGAAGGAGAGAAAAGAATCAGGCTCAGTGCATAGAGACCCAAGGAAAATAGCTTACCCAGCTTGGTACCCAAGTGTCTGGAAGCAGCAAATGTGGTAGGGGAGAGCTTGTCATTGAGGCAACAGGCAGCCACACACACTGTTCCCTCAGTGGTGATAGTAGTTTACACTGATCATTTCAACATGCCTCCATGGCTGCTGGTATCAATATTACAGATGCACTGGGAAAGACAACAGCACTAGGACAAAGAGCCAAGACACAAAAGACCTAACACTTGCTTATTAAAGTTTTGTACCTGGTAAGAGCAGAAAGGTTATAAGGGGGGCCTATCATTAGGCACCTTACACGCCATTGCACAAGTTCTGTCTGTCTAAAGTTTAATAAGTCTGTAAGATGTGCACACATTTGAGCAGAAGGCAAAAACTCTCCTTCACAGGAAACTGTGGTGATGGCCTAAAAAGGGCTCCAATTCCTCCCTCTCCAGAATTACAGCAAACTGTCAGAAGGAAAAGAAGTGAGGGAAAACACAAAGATCATTGCATTCTGGTTGAAAAACAAAAATGGATCACATTAGTGTAGGAAGTTTTAGTGACAGCATCACAATGTGGTATATAACTCTTATAAGGGTCAGGCAACAGAGGAAGCTTCCTGATGGACATATTCATCTCAAAAACTACTTAATATCTTGTCTTTGTTTATATTTATAGAGTGTAATGGAGATACAGGAAAAGGAGAAAGGGCCAAAACTAAGAGAGGTTAGAAAAGGATAAAATGCAGTAGAATGCCTGAAAATTACACAGTTTCAGGGGCACTAAGTATCAAGTCAGGAATAATTCTGTAGAAACTTCACTGCTTTTTCCAAATTCCGATCAAGAGTAACAGCTTTACATTAAGAGTAAAGACACAATGCATGGCATGTTCCTCCTCTTCTTAATGTGCCATCATCAATGGAGAACTTGACAGGACCAGTAAGTGATAAGCACCTTTATCTGCTTTCATTTTATTTCTGTGCAGAATAAATTGTACAACTCAGTTCAGCCATTTTCAAACAGGACAACAACTTCCAGGATCGTGGCTCAGTTCTCATTTCAAAAGAAAAGCAAGCATGACAAATAGGAGTTTGTGTACAAGCCTACTTTTTGTACCACATTTTACCATGCAAAACACGCAGAGCACCTGTTGATGAGCCATAGGCATCTGTGACACAAGTCCCAAGAATAAAATACAAGAATACGTTAACTAGCAACTAAAACTCTAACAGCCAATAAATTCCAATCCCTGACAGGGACTGAAAAACACACATTGCACAAATACACCTACTTAAAGCTAATTTTCTATGCTGCTGTGAACATTACCAGCAGAGAAACAATATCTACTTGCCTATCTTTTAACAATGAGGAAGATGACTGGAAGGAAAATAAACATGATAATTTCTTGTCCAAAGCTGTCACTCAAATTGATGGAGCAACTGGATTTTTCCACAGCTGATTAAAGGATCCATAAACTTCTTTATTTTATTTTATTTTAATTTATTTATCTTTTATTGCTTGTCTCTGCTTATCCAGCTGAAGTGAGAACCTTTAGAGCCTGGGACATCCAACACCAGAACAAACAGGTCCTACTTACACATATGTAAAGCACCAAAAAGAAAAGGATCTGCAGAAACAGACTGGATTCAGAACCATTCTTGAGGTGCAAAATGCTACTTAACCAACTAGAAGCTCTTCTGGAGCAGTCACTTTTTATCCTTTAAGTCCATACTTCACATCAATCACTTATGCAAGTTATAGCTTCACAATATTACAAAATTTTCGCTCATAAAATTTTCCAAGGCTGGTGCATTTTAATGATTAAGCATTTGGGACAAGAGGGACAAACAAATCTTTGCTGCCTTCTCATGCATGTTTACTGCTTTTGGGCCATGAGCTCAAGGATTCAAAATCTTCATGAGGAAGCAGAAATCTACAATTTGAATTAGATTTTTTTTGCCTCCTTGTCCTGGTTTTGCTGGGACAGAATCCTAGGCCAGGTACAGACTGCAGCCCATTAGCAGTTTGGAATCAGCCAGGGCAGCTGAGCTAAGCTGGCTAGAGGTGTATACCAGACCATGAAAGGCACACTCAGTATAAAGGGAGAAGTTTGCAGAGGAGAGAGGAGCTTTCTGCTTAGATTTATGCTCGTTTGGGGTACTCCTGGCACTGCTCCTCCTCCTGCTCCCAAGGACTGCTCTCCCATTTTTTTTGTGACAGCTATACCCTTGGTGGGCTGAGTATAACTTTATATTGGCATTAGTATCAGTTTTGTTGTTTCATTAAATATGTTTTTGTTCCAACCTGTGGGTCTCCTCTCCTTTCCCAACCCTCCTTCTCTGCTGTGGAGGGGTCATTGGGTGATAGAGCAACTGCTAGAGTTTAAGCCCAGATACAGGCTAAATGTAGATGCTCCCCTAAAAGGCCTAAAGATAGCAAAAAAGGCAAGAGAATGCCATGCAGTTTATGAAGGATCCTGGACAGCAGAGCACACCAGAATCTCAGATGGTCTTCAGCTCTTCCACGCCCTATTTCAGCTGAAAGGGCACCAGTGAAGAACTTGGTATTTTAGAACATTACACATGGATTTTGAAGTCTACCTTTTGTAAGTCCTGCCTGTTCACCATTGGTTTTTTGCTTGTTCCAGAGGAGTTCCAAATTGATATTAAAAACCAAAGCTTTCATGGCATTTTTAATGACTGTGGAAACCCCGGCCCTTTGAAGAAAACCATGTTCAGAGGTTCATGCATGTATGTCTTCATATAATACTTATGTTTTATTATTTTTATACAGATATGCTAGTGGTGTAAAGAAAGCTTTTCTGAAATGTAAATTCATACCTTCTGTCTTCCACACAATGAATTTTTTACCACCTAGTTCACAAAATGTGATTACACAATTGCTCTTGCAAGTTACAGCAATCATTCAGAGTTCCAGAACCCAAGCCCATTCATGAAAACCAGATTTAGAATTGAAAACCTGGAGGATACACAATAAAGCAGTAAATAAATTCTAAACAGAGTTGGTAGCAAACCATGATATTCTAGCAATATTTTTCATCATTTATTCTCAGCATAGAGCAAAACCAAAGGACAACTTGCATTTCATCATAAAACCCTCAGTATTTATTATGCATTCCCTATTAAATTCAATTATGTTCTATCACTGCCAGTAAGTCTTTCTCTGGTAGATTCATTAGGTTAGCCACACTTTCAGCAGAGCAATGATTTTAGGACTGTACTATTATCCATCAACTGAATCTATAATTTTAATGTTTTCTGGGATCATCTTACAATTGGCTACTAAGCTGTTTGTTAGTATACTATTGAAATGACTGGAATGAGAGCAACCTATTATAGACACAATACTGCCACGTTAACCAATTTCAAGATAGCTCATGCTTCTTGACCTACTAGTTTCATTGAATAAAAGAACTTTTCTGGCTAGAATGGGACATAATTTTTTCAATTCCTAATTTTAAGACAAAATATGAAGAGAAGTTTTCTCTGCAATTAATTTGGTATTTTAATTTTTACAAGGCCTTTAAAGGAAGAGGCAGTAACTCGAAGGCTTTCAGTTTCCAAGATAACTTAATGAACAATCTCTGGATTCTGAAGTCACAGTTTGTATCTCAAACTTGAATCCTACTTCATCTCTGCTTCATTATCTCCATCTCAGCAGAAGACAGTTACATAATGTTTTCTGTGTTATTCCTGGTTGCAATCACATTGTATTTCTGTTTATTAGTAGTATAGTATTCTCTCACCACACATTCTTTTCTAGCTGCTTCAATGCTGCTGACTTTCTTAAACATATTCTTTGAACTGTGCTCCCAATTTCCTGTGAATAAGACTCTTGTATTTGCAGTTGTCTCCTAAGATAGCCTCCTCTTTCTCATACATATTCAAATATCAAATGGAATTTGTATTTCTCATGTATCTTATTAAATTTTTTGGATACTAATAAAAAACCCCAAGATTTTGACAATAAAAAGCAAAATAGTGTTCCAGTCCTATTCCTCACATATACCAGAAACAGTGGCTCAGCTGCCTTCCTGGTGGAATTTCACCTAGAGTTTAATTTGATAACACTGGTTAATAGAACCCAACAGATAAACACTGGTCCCTTTTCACAGGGAACAAAGCCAATCTATTCTGTTAGTGTCCAAGAAACAGACAAACCTGAATAGTTATACCAACACAAGCAATTAGTCATCATCTGTGTTTATAAATACTCCCTCTGGTTATGGACAAATATTTTCAACCCCCTTCAGTGCACTCACTACCTTCATGAATCAAAGATACAGGGATGCAAACTGTTTTCCTGTACTTTTTTCATTATCAGTCATGACCTTTCATCCACAGCAGGCAGAAGCATGCATACAAGAGCAAGCAGTGGATTCCTGCTTTATTGTCACATTTTATGCTCTAGAGCAATCATAGTTTTTCACTTAAAGAAAATATCTGAAGCCATCACTGCCTCCATGCACTGTTCTTCTCTAACATAAATTAAAGGAATTATCATGCTGCCTCTGAATTCCATGTTTCCCATGTTACACCAGTCTCTAAGTGAATATGTTTAATTGCAAATGCAGAAGTAGCTATGCTAACTTGGATCTTCAAGCTCTAGAAACAAGTAAAGCACCAGGTTTGAAAACTTTGCCAGTTTGGAACTGTTTGCAAAGTTTATGAAAAGCAGGCCAAAGGGAGATAGTGACATTAAATACACAGAAATAACTGAAAGCTGTGCTAAATATAGGCACTGTTGACCACAAACCCAAGAAGACAGTATCAAATGGGCTTGGATTAAACAAAAGGGGCAAAAAAACCCTCCAGGAAAACGAGAAGAACAATGGCATCATTTAGCATATTTGTACATGGGTCAGATCCAGCTGATTGCTTTGGAAAGGATCCTGCTCAAAGTGAAAGGTGAATGGAGGAAGAGAGATAAGGAAGAAGATGGGTGTCATTCAAAAAAATAATTTGTGAGAGTGCAATGAGCAGTGAATGCATTATGTGGCAGTAACCACTCCAAACATTTGAAAAAATACTATAGCATTATCTTCATTCCCTTGATTGTTATTAAGCAGAAGGCAAACAAATGCTTCTTTGCAGAAATAAGATTTTGGAGCTCTGCCAGGAATGGTCACATCTAGCACACGTTATTTATGACTGTATAAAGTGCAAGAATATTAGTCATTTAATGAATAGCTGGAGGATGTCTGTTACAAGACGTGAAGTGATCATAACTTGTCAAAGGCAAAGACGGTTAAAAATGGGAATGTCTTCACTTGGGAAGCTGAGCGCAGAATAGTCTCCACCTCTGGTCTAAAGAAAAGAATTTTTTAGCTTCTGCTAAAACAGCAATCACAGGTATCACTGGTAGTCTTTTTGAATCCAAGACCTAACACTCTCTTCTCCTTACTGTCTCTTACAAACCCCCATTGGCATCTTTGACATCACAAATTACCCATCTCTCACTACACTTCCGTTTAGTACACAGGTGTACAGCCAGTGGGCTTCCTTCCTGCCTTTCTCCTCAAAACCACCTTCGGCAGTCTCCTCTTCCTCCTCCTTCCTTCATACACTGTGGACATCTTCCCAGGGGCTCTTCTCACCATATACCATACATGCTGTGAAAAAATGTCTCTCAAGCATAATCGTGGCTCTTAAAACTCAAACTTTGCCACACAATGACAAGGTCTCCACACTACCAGAATTACATTCCCTCCTCCTCCACCCCCACCTAACTCCTCATCAGTCTCTAGCATGACTCAACCCAGTTGAAAAGCAGTAGGTTTACAAGTCATTTCATTTCTTTCAAGTGAGATGCATCATATGGAGGAAATAAATAAAATGTTTTACAAAAGTTATTTTCAGTGCCTGGTCCCTGGTGGATAACAGGGTTTCAGGAACTGCTTCTAACTGGGAATTTTTCTGCATTAGTTTTGGCTTAACCAGAGTGATAGTTCCATTTTGAAGCCTACTCTATGTTGGCAGCAGAACCATGTCCAGTAGCACATTGATGTTTCCTTCTAACTCTTTAAGCTGACAAACGTATTTTGGAACTATTTCTCTTGTTACAATTTCTGCCTTATCTCCAAGACTGAGGGCAAGGTAAAAGATGCTTTTGCACAAATGCATTTTTCCTAAGGTCCTGCACTAAGGGCCACCTTTTACTTGCCAAAACCACAGACTTCAGCTAGACTATGAAGTTTTAAACACATTTTTAACAATTTCACTTCCAAATAGGCAGCTTATTGACTAATTATAAGATGCTATGTATATGCTCATCTCCTTCTCTCTGGCCTATTGTTACTGTGGTGAGCTGTGTTAAAATTTACACAAAACAAAAGAAAAAAACAGAAAATTACTGTCATGTATCATCCTGAGGAAAATGAAGTTAAAGAATCTTATGTTCAGGAGTCGTGAAGGATTGAAACCAGAAACAAACATTTATCTGGATGTTGCAGAGACTTATACATCATTATGATTGCAGTTTCTTACCCCCCCCAAGAATTCCACAGAGCTAAAATTCTGAGGATGAATTATGCCAAGTTTTGAATATCCCTCGCTAGCTGCTACTTGTCCTTACTTCTAGTCAAATAACTTGAACTGATAGCTGTCAGCACTGTGCAGAATTAAGAGCCCTCTTGGAAAAGCATCCCCAAACCTATAAAAATAATAGCAAAACAATCAAATGGGACAGGTGTGAAAAAAGAGCAATGAGGTCTAACAGAGGAGAGATGGCTCACTGAACTGAAAGGGGCCAGGTAGTAGCTGAAATTTCAGTATTATAAATAGGACATTATGTAGTTGAACTAAAAATAGGAGTTTTATTTTTACTTAATGTTCCTCACTGCTGGCTGCTGACCTAGAGAAAGAGGACTCAGAAAGGAGAATTAAACAATTCCCCACAACCATGCAAAACAAAACCACTAGCCTGACTCTAGTGTCTGTTTCTAAACTAAGAATAATACTGGTTTTTAAACCAATTTCAAAAGATGTCTAATTGAAAGAACTCCCTAATGTTTCTGTGAAAAGAATGTAATAGAACACAACAATTTCTGCAGAAAACCAACTGCAATTACAAATTCCCTGAGTACATTGCTTGTAACAGAAAATCGCTAGTGTATCTAATCTGATTCCTTCCTGCACTTTATATGTATGCAACTGTTGTCCTATGCTATAAGAAGCCTCTGCTCAACAGGAATGATCCATTACCATTCTAGTACTCAGTTTCAAGTCAAGGTTATGGGGCCTAGCATAGGTTTGGAGGAATAGGCGATGTCAACCTGCCACCTGCCAGCTGTTTCAGGGCAACGTGATGTGTCCTACCATTTCCTAAGGACCAATTCTTACACTTAAACTGAGAAACCTAATTTAGCTCTGGTAAAATGGCAGCTTATGTGGCCAGCTGCTAAGGTGGCATTCAGTCTTTGTTTCATGAAAAAAAAAAAAGATGAAACTAGCACAAGCCTAAACCACCAAATTTGGATTTAGTTTCAAGCCCACACACCTAATCCTCAGGACAAAAGAGACTTGAAACCATGGTTTTGGTTCTGCCTACAAAGAGAAGAGGAAGCTGTAAAATAAAACCATATCTGAATCTGAACTTAAGTTCACAGATGTTTAAGTCCATGGGGGTTTTTTGGGCCCATCAGTAGCTAAAATCTAAGTGTCTCAATAGACTTGGAGTTTCCCCAGGTTATTTTTTGCTTTATCTGGTAAATACTGGATCTTTGCAATGTACCCCAAAGTGATATGTTGAAGCATTTATTCATCACTACTTTTGCAGGAAGCTGAAATGAAGGTGAGAATATAGTGATTTCACTTTGGAGAGTAAGCCATAATTACTTAAAAGAGCTTATGGCAACAACAAAAATAACTTGCATTGCTGGTCAAGTTGAAATAAAGGTATTTATTATAAGAAATTATTATTATTATTTAAGGAAAAATACTTAGCATCTGTGTAGTCTGTATGCAAACCTAGTAGCCAGTCATGCTTTCTCTTGTGCTGAAAAATGGCATACTCCTTATTTGCTGTATTTGTACACCATTCACCTCCTTCATTAGTATTAGCAATCTGCCTTGTTTGGGAAAGGCAAAACTCACAACATAATTCTGCACTTAGCTTAAATAATTCTAAAATGCAGGTTAGCATGGAGGCAGATGATAATTCAAAACTTCTTGCTGCTGCTAAGCTATTTTAGCTTCTCTCCCTGTCAAAGCCAAGTCAAACACACCTAAATTAAAATGCCTATTTGCAGCATCTCAAAAGACAACAGAAAGATTAATGCATTTTGTTTTAACTCTTGATTTTGGGTAATATGTTTTCACTTCTCATATGCTGAATCAAAATCCCAAAATAAAAGTAAACACCATCACTAAGGTTGCACAGTGGCATTGCTGCTAGGTTTCAACACAACAGGCAGCTTGAGAGGAAAACAGAAGCCATACACCTTCCACACTGGAAACACTGGCTAAATAGGTCATTTCCTTTCTTTCATTGAACTAATTTTTATACATACACATGTATATACATACGACACCACTTTAAATGTAGCTTTTGATGCTACTAATAATTTCAACAAGCCTACACTGTTGCCTTTACTTTTTACTTTACCCCTTCCCTAATAATTCACATAAAACAGACGAAAATTGCTGTGCAACCTCTGGAACCCTCTTGGCTGCAAATGGAAAGCAACACAACAGCTAAAGAAAGGACACACCAGAGACCTAGGTTCACGTGACCTGTGCTTGCCAGACATGACCTATATCTCATAAGCACCATTTCTGGTGTAAGGACATGAGGAAACGTCACCTCAGCAGCACCATGATACAACTGCTCTGTTGGCCTATAACCACAAACAATGCAAGCCCCATCAAGCCACAAATACAAGTCCCTATGAACAAAGTCCCAAGCTCTTCCCCAGATATTCAACCTATTAAACCAGAGATGTTTTCACAGTGACAAGGTTCCCCGCCTGCCATTCTGCTCAAAGGGAGAATTCTCACTTCACTTGCAGGTACAGCCTTTCTGCTTCCCCACTACAACATATAGCATCCAACTTCTATATGCAGTATCTTCTAGCACATGGTAAGACCTAATAAACAATTAGAGATAACGTAACAATATCTCCACTGACTACTGGACACTGGAATTGGTTTCCACTTGCTGCATCACTCCCTACAATAATATGTAACTTCCCAACCCAGAGACTTAGTTCAACAATGTCATTTTCACCCTCACATTGAACACAGCCCCAAACAGAAACAGAAGCCCTTAACACAAGCCCAGCACAGAAAAATACAAGCAAGAAATTTTTGTTCTTGTTATAACTAGAAGATGATTTAAGAATTTCCATTTTGACTAGCAAGAAGTTCCAGAGGAAACTTTCAGGTTTCCTTGTTGTTGCCCCTCTTTAGCCTCCATGTTACCTTGGCCATCCTGCAAAACAGAACCAACAGCTGCAGCAGAGTAAGGGCAAACTGGCTTTAAGTACTAAAATATTTTCCTCACACTGAACATTGTAACTCCAACCAGCCTCTTCTATGTTCCTACTTAAAACTAGCAAAATCTCTTCATCATGAAAAAGTATCTCAAAACCCATTCTCCATAGCTGCCATCCGCTAGCTGCACGACTGAACACTGACCAGGTTTTGGACAGTTTGCTGTCACATACCACACACTTGTATATCTACCTAAATGAAGCCACTGTGGACTAATTACGAAAGATCTGTTATTCCATTTGGAATTCCCCATTTGGGGATTTGATTTTTGATTTGTTTTCCTTTGAGGTTTTCTTGGAAGCACTAGTGGGATGAAGTTTAAATTAAATTGGGACTATCAGCATCCCAAAGACAACTAATCAGTAGCACACATTTAATATTGATTTAATAGGATTATGTGGGCTGCTTGTAACCGCAGCTAACTAATACCACTTATACACAAGGTACTTTATATATTCATTATCAGTAATTTTAGGATACAAAGCAAACCAAAATACATCCAAATAATCCACACAAATATCTAGCTCTGAAAGCTACAGAAAAGTGAGAAATAAAAGCTGGAGTTTTCAGTTCACAAAGACAGCTCAGGTGGAGTTATGTGAATCACACACAAAGTCTAAGTGCCACCGGATAAATAATTACAATATTATAGAATATACAAAGCAACTGATAAACCAGCTATGCTACACAAAATTAATCGCTAATAAATTAAACTGCAGCAATGCCAGCCATCTTTTGAGCATGACCTTATATTCCTGGCTGCTTGCAGAGCCAGGCACATCAGCAAGTTCAAATAACCTGCTGAACTTTGGAACAGGAATGCCCGTATTAGGGCACATCCCTGCTGTTTCTAAAATACCTATTATAGCTATAACTACCAAACCAGAGAGGTGGAAAAGAGTAAGGTGTGGTCTTCTAATCCTACCAAACAACACAGAGAGCATTAATGACCGTATCAGGACGGCTCCCTGCTGTGGTCTGTGAATACACGTGAGGCCCTATGGTAGGGCCCTACCCAAAGCTAAGCACAGCAAACTCCAACCAACTTTGCTTATTTCAACAGTGCTGTTCTGAGCACAACATCCACTTAATTTAAATAAATAAAAAAGTCGGATTGCGCAATAGAATTTGGCATCAAGAAGTTATCAATAACTTCTGTAGGGTATTTCAGGGCATGGTGGCCATCTGTGAAAACTTTTAGCTCAAAGGACCCACTGAAGGAAGAGCTCAAGTGGCATTTTACCTGAGGCAAGGACCATGGTTGTGACACACAGCCTCCAGGGACGTTAGCAAGCACACCCGCACCCTCAGTTTTGAGGAGAGAGGCACAGCCAGCCCGCGACGGTGGCCACGGGCCAGGAACGGCGGGAGGGGACCAGCAATCACCCAGGACCCCTCCAAGATGGCGGCGGGTGCACAGAGAGCCCCTCCCGTGCGCGGCGGGCGGGCCGCTGCTCCCCGGCGGGATAGTGCGGCCGCTGGGCGGCGCTGGCGGGTCCGCGGCGCGGGGAGCGGGGCCGGAGGAGGCAGGGCAGGGCCGTGGTCGCGGAGCCGCCAGCCAGCGGAGGGAGGCGGTGCTGCCGGTCCAGGAGGTCACGGTGAGCTAGCAGCGCCGAGGAGTGGCGAGTTGCCCCAGGAGGCAGCGAAGGTTGGGCTGTGGAGCTCTCTATCGGCCGCTGTCCCCGCCGCCAGGGAACGGCTGCCGCTGGGAGATAAGCCCGGTGGCTGTTGGCGTGCCAGCGAGCAGTTCTGCGAGGGCTCGGGAAAAACCAATATTCCCCTTTGCAGGCAGTAAACGAAGGATTTTGCAGTGGCGTGGCTATATGCAGGGAACTGCTGGGAGTTGTCACTTGGGCTCACAGTACAAAACTGCCGACTGCCAAACTGTACACCCATAACGTATCAACACTCAGTGCTGCAGGTTAGCACTAATACCAATTTCAAATCCTGTTTTATAAGGAACGTGCCAAATATGGGATGTTTTGGCCCTTTGATGCCAAATTTCCAGGAAGAAACCTGAGGCGAAAGAGACGCAGGCCATACATGAGACATAAAATGGTATAAAAACATAGTACACAAAAGTCACTATTACAGCTCTTTATCAAGTTATTGAAGTAACTGAAAGAAAGTACAGATGAAGGTTAAACTGGGGAATGACTAGATGGGGATGTACTGAATTCTGATCTCCCTGTCAGTGTGGAGCCTACAAACACAGGTGCAGTAGCTGCAGCTTATGCTCTGGTATTGTGCTTGTGAGGCAAAGCTAATGCTGCATCAGGGCACTCCCTGCACCTTAAGGGTGTCTGAATTCATGGCAAGCTAGCCACTGAGCACTCAGTGGGATATATCTCCCATTCATTTCCCCTGACAGACAAGTGATGTTTCAAATCATTCCTAGTAGAATTGAGCACCGGTACAGAGATCTTTGCAGGCAGAGCTTAACACCATAGCAAGAACTAGCCTTGCTCCCATTATGCTGCTGCCATTCAGCCAAGTATCTGGGGGGAGAAGACAAAAAAGAAGAAACCATGATGTAAGCACTTCATTCTCCAGCAACAGAAAGCACCAATGGTGTTACCAGGTGTTTCTGGTAAAGCTGGGTAGTTATCACTCTCTTGCTCTTTACTCCTCCCATCTTGTGTATTCTAGACTTTTGTTGTACTTGAAAATGGAAAAACTTTACTGCTATGGCCAGGTCTGTGCCATAGCTGTCACTTGCCCTTTCTGTTTATATTACCTCCTCTTAACTTTCCCATGTGAAGTGCCCAAGAGCTTCTCACACATGACACAATACAAAATTCTATCAAATTTCTTTTGCCTTCTCTCTCAAACTTACTTCTTCAGAAAGAACAATGGGTAAAATGCTTCTATATGCAAATAAGATTAAAATACAGTGTCTTCAGAGTCCTTAAAAGTAACGTTTATTCCCCCCCATGTTCCCTACTCACTTTGGTTTAGGAAACCAAAACATTGCATTTACCATTTAACTCTTACCTTCTTTCTCTGTCAAATAAATCATAAGTATTATTACACTAGTGTTTCTCAGCTCCAAGAGCAAATCAGCAACACAATCCCTCTCAAACAAAAAGGAACAAACCCACAGGAATTGATGGGTGATCTCATATTGCACTACTAGTGGGCAATTAGCAAAGAGAAAAAGAAGGATGAACACGATCATACTTTCACCAGGTAAAGTTTATCTGTATAATAGATTTACTGCTACATGTAGTTCAAAGCAGCAGTAGAAATTGTGCATGCCATTTGGTCTTTCATTCATTAAGCGTATCGATCTTTGAAAACATGATTCTGACTAATGAGCTGTGTTAAGTGGCTCTTGGATTCTTATTTTGTTGCTATTCTAGTGAAAGATCTGGACTTACAAAAAAGAAGAAAGAAACAAAAGCTTCAGTGCTTCTACACTCAGATACCAGCTTCCCAACCTAATCTCTAGGACAATTCTCAATTTATTTATTTACTTAAAGATTACAGGAATCACCAATTCCTATTTAAGATCTTCTCTGAAGTAGATTTTGTCATCACAAATGGAAGAAGGATCAAGAATGTAGAGGTCTCAGTTAGGGAACTTCACTATAAAGTACTTTTCTGAAGAGTACCAATAAAAAGACTGAACCACTTTGAACCACTCAAGTATTTAATTCAAATAATGCATCATTTCCTTGTTCTAAGAAAGCACGTAGCATGTCAAAAGATACAGAAACAATTGCTTCAGTTTTTCTTGGAACTTTCACTGCAAACACTTGTGGGTACATTTTGCCAATTTAACTGGGTCCATCCAGGTACTGAAAAAGTAAAGAGTAAAACTATTCCAGTTCAAATTAGATTACATATTACAGCTTTACTCCAAAACCAGGTCCACGTACTAATTTCAGACTTTCTTCAAAAGGTTTCAAGACACTTCGTATTTGGCTCAATAAAATTTATTTTTTAAAATAGTCTTTTGTTGCTAGGCAGAAGAGAGTCATTTCAAAATAAGGTGAATCCAGCAGACAGCTAGAGAAGCAGCTCCATCACTGCATAAACCAACACATGGCCAGCAGGACTAGGGCAGTGATCATTGTGCTGTACTCAGCACTGGTGAGGCCACACCTCAAATACTAGGTTCAGCTATGGGCCCCTTGCTACAAGACAGATATTGAGTTGCTGTAGTGTGTCTATAGAAGGGCAGTGAAGCTGGTGAAGGGTCTACAGCACAAGAGTTATGGGAGTGGCTGAGGGAACTGGAGTTTAGACTGGAGAAGAGGAGGCTCAAGGCAGATCATCTTGCTCTCTACAACTACTTGAAAGGAGGTTGTAGTGAGGTGGGGGTAGGTTTCTTCTCCCAGGTGATAAGACAAGAAGAAACAGCCTCAAGTTGTGCCAGGGGAGGTTCAGGTTGAAGATCAGGAGAAGTTTCTTCACTGAGAGAGCAGTTAGGCATTGGCACACGCCGCCCAGGGAAGTGGTAGAGTCACCATCCAGCAAGTGTCCAAACAAACATGTAGATGTGGCACTTTGCAACACAGTTTAATGGGCATAAGGTATTGAGCTGACAGATGAACTTGAGGATCTTAGAGATCTTTTCCAACCTAGATGACTCTGTGATTCTGTATGTTTTAATACCAGATTTCTTAATTCAGAGACTTGTTGAGGACTTTCTGCAGTTTGATAGCAAAAGAACAGCTCTTGCAGGCTAACAGGGCAACCTGGTAAACATAATACTAGCTGACTTACCTAACTGAAAGGTGAGTTACACTTTCATTCACTTCACTGTGAGTCTTCCTTCAACAGCAAGTCATAACTTCAACTTTATACTAGAGTATGAGGAGGAACTACATAGCTTGTATTTTTTGGCAACACTCCTTCAAATATCACTTGGCACACACTGGTTGTACTCAACAAAAACCAAGACAAAGCTTTGAACATACCTGGAAATGTTCCTTTCTGAATTTCTAAAGCCACTTGCTTTGGGGATGATGAACAAATTGTCTTACAACTGTCTACACTGTACATACAGTTGGCAGGAAGAAGTTTCAATCTTCTCAGTGGAAGATGGCAGTTTCATCATTTTAGCTCCAATAAAAACACCAGAACTCCAATTATTACCTGATAGGAAATTTCTAATTTCAAGCCACATCTGTTTAAAATTTCTAATTCATTTAAGCAGTGTTATCACAACACTACAAAGAGGGACAGAAAAAATCATTCAGTGGTTTGCAAATGAAAAAAAAAAGATAAGAAAGAGAAACTGCAAAAAACAAAGAAATAAATGCAACTCGACACTAGGTAGGGAAGGCTGCTGCCTTGAATACATAACACTGCACACATGGTGATTCCTCATTACTTAACAATCATAACAGAATTATGCCAGAACAAAGACTTGCCATAGCAGTTTTCTTTTAAAGGTCAAAAATTAAGTTGTGAGCGATCATCTGTAATATTTTTTTCCTTCCACACTGTTTGCCTTGCAGGGAATGAGTATGTATTAGGTGCATTTATTTTGTCACCATTTCACAAACCACAGGTTGAGCACTGGTGATGGTCAAGAAGTATTCTGTCAATGTTCAGCAGTGTCCCTATTGAGACGTAGATGTCCAAATCCAGCACAGCTCACTTCTCTGAGTTTTTGTGAGTGTTAATTAGCCTCTTTCTCACCTCCTGGTTCCTGACCCTTTTTTCTTCATACTGAAAGACAGATAAGGAAATTAATAGATCAGCTGTTATCATTAAATAGATAAGTCAAATTTAAAAGTGCACAGAGCATTTATTACTTGGGAACAGAAACAGTATCTTTGCAGATGCACCAGAAAGGCAGTTCTTGTTAGTGTCTATGTATTGGTTCATTTTTAGCATTTATTTAATTGAAATACATGTTTCTAAGTTTGAGGTTATTAAGCTAAGCAGTATCAGAACATTCTAATAAAGAAGCTTCAGTTAATCTTATGGAGGAACTTAATTATACAGCCATCTTATGTACAACAGCTACACTTCACACATGAAGTAGAAAAACCAGTTGCATTGATGGTGTTCCAGAGCACGGATCAGGCTCCTTTCCTTTTAAAAAGTACTGATTAATGTAAGCGTGTCTGCCTTCTGAAACATGAATTTGTCATCACAGACTTGGTCTATTTTTGATCGTGGTCATTAGTGATGTGCACAGATAAAGTGGTATACCAAGATGAAGGGAACAAAAGCAAACTTAGGTCAAATGAGGGTAAGGTATTTTGGCTTAAAAAAACCCAAACACCACAACAGAGACAGGACTCCAGTGTAAAATGGAATTAAGAAACCTTTCCAGCTTATATACGTGCATAAGACAACCATGCTTTCAACTATGTCTCTGCACTAGCAAAAGCCTGAAGAGTGAAGAGCTTAACTTTCTTTCTTTGAAGCCAAAAAGGAAACCTTTTCATGGCTAAAATAAATGAAAAATTAAAAAACAATACATGCCTTGGTATGTACTTCATGAGAAGCAAATTATTCTTGGCCTTAAGAGCCTGTATTTGTTCAATTTTTTAGTAATTGGTACCAAGAATAAAACCCAAGTAAGCCACAAATACTAAGTTCTCTATATAATGCAATAAACCACGAAGGAGATTGATTTTGGAAAGGATTTGCAGTTTTTCACTCATTATACTGATTGGTTTATAACTGAAATAATGTTCCAAACTATTACTTCACATTTACAGAATGCTTGACTTTTTCCCAAGCCAATATGTTACTTTTCAATAACTTATCCATGGTTTTACATAGAATGAGAACAGTGGATCTTTAAAAGCTACATCTGTACTTATTCTCTACTTGTGAACAGACTTTCAAGGGCTTCCTAGCAATGGCATAGCAATGTAGCCATATTTTTGAGAAGGGCAACAAACACAGCTATCAAGAACTCCTGTCAGTGTAAAGGCTTCAATGGATCAAAGTAATGTAAGATCACATGGAAGGAAACTTTATTTTTTTCCAGATCTGTGCTACAGATTTTACCGTGGGGTAGGAGGGAAGGGAAGGTGTTTGACATAAGCAGGTGAAGTAAATTCCCACAGACTGACAGAGGAAAAAGAGAGGACCCAAACTGTACTCACAGTAGATTTGTTTCTTACCTCTTTCTTTAAGCATTTCCGCATCTCACGGTCAATATCATTGCAATGGCCAAAAAATTTCAAAATGTTGTGCTGGGAAGTTAGGGAGAGAGGAAAAATTACAATTCAAAGGTTTCTTCCTCTGAAGCTCTGAATTTCTTAGACATCACTTGCATTTTGCAATACACCCTGGTCTTCTTTTCATTTTCTCTTTTTGTGAAAAATGATGCTTTGTAGCTTTTTTACTGAGTACCTGCCAGTCAGAGGTGCTACTCAACCTCATGTGAATCACCACTGCCTGGCTGAAAGGTGAAGGTACTCACCCTGTTGTACAACCAGACTAACATAGGAGATAGGATACCTAAGCTGAAGTTATGAAGTCTAAGTGTACAACATACCTTTTATCGCTCTAGGAATTAGTCTTAGAACTCTCACTCACAGTAGCTTGGATAACATACAACCCCCCCACCCCCGAATTCTGAACTCCAGTTTGTGATATAGGACAATGTAGGGAGATATACAGGCATCTTAGAGGCAGTGTCCCCTGTTCTTTAGTTTCCATCATTTCCACTATTTCTTCATGACCTGGAGAGGCAAGGTCTTCATGCTCCATCATCCCAACCACATGTAGAATGTGTTGTTGGTCCAGAATGACAGAAACACTAGAAGCAGTATAAAAAAACAAGGGATCAAGTTTCTCCAGATCTTGAGGTTAATAAAGAAGATGCATTTCTCATCTTTATGACACAGCACAACAGTGGACCTTATGCATGCAGAACTGTTACTTAGTTTCTGAAAAACTGCAGGCACTGTCCTCATGAAGGCACTCCCCAGCTACCCTAATGATACTCATAATAAAAAACCTGTCCTCTTAGCCAGGATTTCCTGAAGTGATTGCATATTATCAGCTGTGAAATCACTCTCAGAATGAATTCTTTTAAAAGGACTACTTTTTCAGAGTGATGCTTTCTACCATGTCACAGCATCCCATAGCAGAATCTGGTAGCAGAGCATCCAAGCAGTTCAGGAGACCTGAAGGAATGGAGGTATTAGTAGATATTCACAGCTGCACAATCAATTGAGACAATTTGACCAATCTTTTAGAGAATCAATGAATAAACAATAAAAAATTAAGAGCACCACAGATGAGAATGAAGTCACTGCCATATTTCAGGGAGAAACCTATGCATACTCCTGCAGCTGTTGAGCAGCTTGACCAATTTAAACAAGTAACACACGAGCGCTACTAAATATTCAAACAGTGGACAAGATTTCAGCCAGCAGAACATGACTGAAAGTAGGAGTGGGCTAATAAAGATTATGAAAAACACTGAACTATAGCAGTGCTATAATTAGCTTGTTTATACCTCTCTGCTTTATAAAGGGCATCAGATGACACCCTGAAGCAGTTGCAAGTGATAAATGGTCACTATACCGCAAGCTGATCTTGCTTTTACAACATTTTCATTTTAGCTAATACAGGATTAATTTTGTATTCTAGCCACAGACTTGCATGTTAAATTTCAAAGTGAGAGCTCCCATCACAAGCTCACTCCACTCTTATGAGTGTATATATTAAGTTGAATCTACATTTACGTAGCCAGATTCCTAAACTATCAACTTTTTGGGTCAGATTATGAGGGAAACAAAAAAAGGAATCAACCTCAAAAAATACTTATTATGTCTCTTACAGTGCTATGATTACAAGACAATATGCGTTTCTTTCAGCTGCCACTTCTATAAAAATAAGTCTCTTTAAAGTATGCACCTGGCACCAGAGTGGAGTTGTCTAAAAAAAAAAAAAAAATTACATTAACCTCTCTTCACTTAGTGCAAAATTTGATATAAAAGGCAGGTTCTAGATTAGGAATAAAGTAAATCAAACTGACTTCTGTGAAAATGCACACACGGGGCACCCAGCTAAAGAATAATGCTTTTGATCCCTCAGGAATACTAATTTAAACTGTAGATGAAGGTTCTTAGGACATTCTGGCTATTATAACAAAACAGCAGGTAGTAACTGATAACTCATTAAGATCACTGACTTTACGTATCTCAGTGACTTCTGTTTTAGAAGACTATTTCAGCACATTCTCTTTGAATTTTAAATGAAAAGGTATTGCTTCCTTTCAACTGAGTGTGAAAGAAGCTATCTTCGCTCTATTTGTTCTGAGACTGCTAGCACAAATACTCTCTCACAGTTGAGCACAAGGCTGATAAAACTAATTCTTCATGTAAAGATCAACTTCAAACAAACCCAGGAGAATATAGTCCTGTGCATGACTGTATTATTGCTGCTCGTAGTTCCTTCGTAAGTCAAACTGGCAATAGACTCCTCTGAATCACTTGCTGCCAAAGAATTCAAATACACCTTTTAGATCTAGATCCCTCTTAAACTCAAGGCAGTCTAAAAAGCCACATTATACAACAATTGTATGGTACTTGTATATTAACATTTTTTACTGAAACAGGACCCAAAACCAGCCAACGATTGCTTTCAAGTATGTACTAAAGTAAAGTAGTAAATGAGTATTTCTGGATTCTCTAGTCAAAGCATAGAAAGCCCAACTGTGTACACACCAAAAAAGCAGAACAAAAGTGAGTGTATTTTCTTTAATTTTTATTGGATTTCTTTTCACAATTATGAAAAATTAATTCAATTTTAATATATATTGCCTACAGAAGTCTTCTTCTCCTCTTAACTGACAGTAATTCTATCTGGTAATCCCTTTGATGCTGCAGTATTTAATGTATAAGGAGGTCTTCTCACTTTGTTCCAGCTACTGAGCACTTTTAGCATTACGTTACAGCAACGTTACAGCATTAAGCTGTTTCAAAGAAAAAAGAACAGAAAAAGAAAAAGAAAAAAGAAAAAGTCTCCACAATCTCTGAAGTTCCCTAAAGCATTTTTAGGCAAATTACAATTTTAGAACTCAGAAGAAAAGCCTAACTCTTACACTTAATACCACTTTTAGTTTTAAAGCTTGGGGATGTTCTGTGAAAGAATACTGTATCTTAGGATTAAAAAATTTAGGCAGTGCCTGGGAACAGGCAATAGCATGGGAAGTATCACCTATGAGATGGCATTAACAGATTCCAGCATGCTTACATTTAAAGACAGTGCACTACAACTGCCAGCAAAAGACAACTAAATGTTGCTGAACAAACTCAGTACAGTATACTCACTGCAAGTGTAGTTTAGTATTGAAACTCTGCTCCCTTTATAGTTGTAACTGAGAAATTGTAAGAAAGTGTGATACCACAGAAGTGGTTTTTACATGTTAGTTTAGCTACTTTAAAAAGTGAAAAATAAATGTTCTCTCTCTTTCATGCTAAACATCTTCCCTCACAGTTCGTGTACTATTAACCTTGTTTTTCTTTCTGTCATGACTCATGCAAAGAAAAATTTAGAATTCTGCTCAAAACAATAAAGCTAACATATGTATTGCCTTAGAATTTATGGAGGTGAAACACTGTACATGGCACATAATGGTGTGACACCATTGTTTTCATATTCAACATTTAAATATATTTTTGTCTCAGTGGAAAATACAAAACTGAACTTTTTGTGCACTAATATAGAAATATATCTGTACAGAACACCTACTTAAGAGCATACAAGAGAACTGGGAAAACAATTAACAATATTACAACAATGCTGCAGGGGCTGACTCTTTTGCATCTAGAGGTTTACCACAAAGCAAATAAAATAAAAGTTAAAAGAAAGGCTTTTAATTAAGTGAGATGAAGATTCTAACTTCTTAGAAACAGAAACATCTCAGGGTTGGAAAGGACCTTCAAGAAGGAATGAAGAGCCTTGAGAAGCCTGAAGACAATTTGGCATTTTACATCCTTGGGTAGGTGTTTATTGAGAAGATGGAAGTCAAACAGTAATTCACATTTAGCTCTCCAAGCTCCCAGTGTAAGGCATGCAGCATGTCTGGATCCCCAGCAACACATCTGCTCATAAACAGGCTGAAACATCTGTCCAGTGGACAGCTGGAATATGGAAATGCTGTGAGCACACAAAAAGAGGGCATTTGAAGTTGGTTTCACGATTGCTCTTTGAGGGGCACACAGTCCTAAAAGGTGCAGAAGTTATTGCAATTCTTTAAAATAGGTCCACATTTGTCAAGCTGGAGCACAGGAAATTTTAAGGCATGTTTTATTTCCTAAAGAAACCACTGGCAAAATTTTACAAACAACAGTTGTCAGATACCTCTTCAGTGAAAACCTACTAGCTACATTTCATGGCTGTTCTGCTAGAGAAGGTTTTTCTCTCTGTGATCATACCATATTCTCACTAATTTATCTGACACTCATTTCCCCAACCCAACCAACTCTTTTCTCTGCTCAAAACTTCTTACCTCCTTGTGACACTTCTTGAGCAGACTGATAATTAGGTTACATTCTTCAGTGTGCAGATGAGGAGACAGGTCTGGATGCATCTCTAGTTAGGGGTAAGTTTTAGTAGCACAAGGACAAGAATCTGAGAAAACTTCCACCTGCCAACACAAAAATATGAAAATAGAACTAGGAAGTTTGAGTTAAACGAAAGTATTTTAGATCAAACTGCAGCTTATGTGTGAAATTTACATTAGACAGTTAAAGTAATTAAAATCAGCACATCTGTACTTCTACACAGCTCCAATGTTAAAAGTGAACTAGAAGCTATATTCGTCACTACAATGGACATCAGCATGCATTTGGGATTTTAATTTTCAGGCATCCCTTAGAAGCATTAATCTTTCTTGAACTGCAAATTATCTATTCACTTTCCTACTTCAGATTACTTCTTTCTAGCCTCAAAAAAAGCTAAGTATATGTAATTGTCTTTCTACCTTCTACAAAGATGGATTAGAACAGGAAGCACAATGGTATTTCGTTACAGCACTCTGAGAACTGGCATCCTTTTTAGTTAACTGCCTGCTTTTAAAAATCCCTATCCAAAGCATTGATGATGCTTTAAAAAGCAGTGCTTAACCACTTAATCAAAAGAGTCATGATTTCTTCTTAATTACAGCCAACTGAAATGTCCCTTCTTGCAACTGCACATTATTGCCTCTTGCCCTTTTGCTGTGCTCCTCTGAAAAGCATCTGGATATGTCTTCTACATGAATCCCTCACTCCTTCAGGTAGTGAAAGACAGCATTTTGGTTTCCCTCGAGCCTGCTCTTCTGAACGCTAAAGCAGCCTAGCTCCTTGACCTTGCCTCATACACCAGCTCTTCCACCCTCCTGACCCTCTTAGCTCGCCCTTTGCTGGACTTATTTTTTTTGCCATCTCTGTTAGACTGTGGGATCCAAAGATGAACACTGCTCCAGACGTGACTGCCAAGAAGAGAGGAATAATAATAACTTTCCTTGACCTGCTAGCTCCACTTCTAACACAGCCCCGCATGCCATTAGCCTGTGTTGCCGCAAGGGAGCACTGCAAATCATGCTGTAACTTCACGTCAAACAGCATCTCAGGTCCTTTTCTGCAGGATTCTGTGGCAGGAGTAAACCTAATTTTTATATTACCTCCCATTTAAAAAAAAAAAAATCAGTATTCCCAGAAGTAATTTTCAAGATCTTTTCTTGAAAAGGATGAAAACGTCATATAATAATGGCTGAAATAAGACATCTTTGTTGTGGAAGATGACCTCACCAGGGAGGGAAGAAGAAAAGTCCAGCTCGTACTATGACAAATGGGCTCATCTTGACAAAATTCTACTTGCAACGACCCATACTGCCACTGAATTAAAGAGATGCATTTCTTGTTTGTTTACTTAGTACTTTTGTCATTTCCCAGCCTCCCAAAGAGATCACCTTTCCAGCTGCAATACATCAGGCAAGCACCACAAGTTGTACTAAGTAGCCATCACTGTTTTAAAACTCCAGCTAAATAGATAAGCTAAACACCAGTAGCCAGTGGTCAGATTCTACAGTTGCAAAATCCCAACATTCAGCTGCAGTGCTAGTAGCTAAAATCTACACAGTTATTCCTAGAATACTCAAGCAATACATTCCTCTTGAAGAGATACGTACACTGACTCACCTAGTATCTCAATCATGTGTTCAGCTTAACAAGAGTTATATTTCCACAAACAAACTACATTTTAAAAATCCAAACAGATTTAAAAGCCTCTCAACACCCATAAGAATATGTTCCAAAAGATGCTGCAAACACATGTCAATTTCTTGCAAAAATCTTCCCCCATACTATCTGGAAGTCTAGTATTACACTACAAACACTCTTAGCACAGAAGTTGGAAACTGTACAAGTAGCTTAAGCATTCTATTCAACAAATTAACAAATGAACCTTTAGAAATATGACAGCAAAAGCATGATTGCAACAGCAAAATGATTAAGAACCCTGCTGTGTTATTGCCACCAGCTTTTGATTGCATGCCACACAAAGTCAATATATTTTGAATTTATCAGTAGATTTTTTTTGATAGCACTAGAGTTAGCATTCCCTTGAGAGGGTGACCTGCTCAGTGACTGTCCATTACTTTAACACGTGTGAACCCATCTGATTATTAAATCTCTTCACCATCCAGCCTCCAACTGCTCTTCCAGAAACCACTTTCATGTCTGGAGGTCTCAGAAGGAGAAAGCAAGACCAGTGAAAAAGGTAGCACGCACATCAGCACAGGCTAGACAGTCAAAGGGATTGTTTGAGGGAAAGATTCATTATTTCTAAACTGAGATTAGTATTCACTGCCATTGTTTACAAAATTAGATGAACTGAATGAGAGCTATCAATCCCATACATAGAATGGTTTGGGATGGAAGGAACCTTTAAGGATCACCTAGTGCAACCCCGTTGCAGTGAGCAGGGACATCTCTAACTGGAACAGGCTGCTCAGAGTCCCAACCAACCTGACTGGGGATGTTTCCAGGGATGGGGCTTCCATCCCCTCTCTGGGCAACCTGCGCCAGTGTTTCAGCACCTTCAGCACAAAAAATTTCTTCCTTCTATCTAGTGTATGTCTCCCTCTTGTCACCATCACCCCTTGTCCTGTCACAACAGATCTATGACACTGCATTTCATCAATTAAAACCCTTCTAATGACCAAAATGAATTTTCCAATGGCACCTCTCGCAGGACACATGCTATAAATCAGATGTCCTGTGATACCAGTTCACAGAGCAGTACTCCTGAAATTCATTTTCAAGTAACATTCAATATTAAAATCTTTCAAGTTCAGTTAGCAGATACAGTACTCAGCTCATGTAGGCTATGATGGATTAAAGTAACAAAACATCTTACAATGGTCACGGAAGGCTTAACTGGAGCTTTTAAGTACTTCTGATGTTCATGACAGAACAGTGTTATCAGTGCTTAATAATACATTTATGTTTAGAAGTGTCAGATCAGACAGTGATCTATAAATGATCAGAAAAGGCTAAAATATTTTTGCTGGAGGGCAATGACTGATAGAGGAAAGACTTTCAAGAGTAACAAAACCATGTATGTAGAAGGGACAGGATGAGGTATTAGTTTTCTTAGTTTCTTTTATAATCTTCTAATCTAAAAGAATGATAGCAAATTGCCAGCTTACCAGAATTTAAGTCCACATGGACAGAGGTGGTAGCTCATAAAGAATCTAAGTATAAAAAAAAAAAAAAATAGTGTAGGGGGAAATTGTAGAACAAAAATTGGGAATGAGCAACATAAATTGCTCCGGGCAAACTACTGAAAGAAATGCTGGATAAAGAATGTCACCGTAAACATGCAATGGCTGCACAAGAAACACAAACAGCAAAGTAGAAGAACAAATATTAAGAAAATGAAGGAATTGTTTTAGGAGGAAAATGGACTGCAAAATGCTAAGCAAACATTAATATCTGAAGTGAGTATTTGGAGAGAAATATTTAGATGAACTCTTACATACAGGCACTGACATATTTCACTGGGTTGCACAAAAATGGTCTGCCCTTTAGTGTGTTTTAGATGAGATTCTGGATTCTCCAGTTTTCCCATCCCTGTTAAAAATTACACTACATATGTATCTAAATTATTTGGTTAAAAAGCCTTATGAACTAATTGCAAATTTCTATAAACTATTAGCCTCTGAAGGTAGAAGACATGGATAAACATGACTGATCTTTCAACTTCTGTAACCAGTTTCTAAATCTAAACTATCCTTCAGGGAAAAAAAAGAATTAAGAAATTGTCTGGTTCCAGCATCATGTTGGGTGTAGTTTACCTTGAAGTGGGGAAAACAGAGGATGTTCTAGCTTTATGTTTTCCAACATAAAACAGATTAAAAAAAAAAATCATAAAAAAGCCTAAACTTATAGATAGTGTGAATATATTTCCAAAGATGATAGTTTTGTTCAGAAAAATAATTCCAGATAATTCCTTGCATAAGCAATCCTGGACACTAAGCATTCAAATTGTTCAAGATCTCCTAACAGGAAAATACGTATAAGTTATCAATTAGTGATCATTAGCCTTAATCTAAAAGCTGATCTATACACATGTTCAATATATTAAATATTTCATATGAATCTGCAAAAGGAACCTACATGTATTATGGAATTCACAATAAAACTGTAGATATCTAGCAATTAGGCAGAAACCAAAATGCTGTCCAAAAAGAGCAGGCAAAGACACTCTACATATACATATTCACATGCTTGTTGGACACCAAAATCCAGCATGAACTGCTTACTTCTCTCCATGTGCTAGTTTCTCCTCCTGACTTCTCTACGAGAAATAGCACCAAAAGGACCTAGCCATGTGGAGAAAGAAAAGGTTTGGTACATTCACACTTCTTTCCCAAATAAAGCACACAATCAGCATGTGAGGAGTCCAGGGAATTTTCTTTTTTCTTTTCTCACCATTTCCCATACAGATGAACTAACCAGTTCCCTGATGCAGAAGGAAAACTAAATTAGGTTGCTTTAGTCTCAGTGATTAGCTCAACACTTAATATTTCCATGTTTGAGGGCCAGTAGTAAAAGAAAGGCATAAATAGAATTGTTTTCCTAAGATGATTTTTCTGTATTTCATTAAAGCATGTTAGGAGACTATTTTTAAGCCAATTTTGTTAATTTTTCCATTTAAAAACTTGCACACAAAAGTAATTTAATTTTCCACGTTTCTAAAGTCTATAGAAAAAAAATCACATATTTCTCAGAAAAATTACTTCTTAAAGCAAAACACAAATCCTTGTTTACCAGCCCCGAAAATGAAGGATTGCATGTGAGCACTGCTACCCATGAAACTCGTTAACTAGAGGCACAGAGCCTTCTTTCTCCAATACTACAGAACACTGACATTTGCTGCAAACACTTAATAATACCCACAGGGCAGCAACATGACCATGTGAATGAGAACATGTACCAACAGGAGGGAAGGGTAAAGGGATCTGCATATTCCTATAAAGCCACTGTGTATCACTCACCATGTGTAACAGTGACGTTTGCACTTCCATTTCACTGTCTAACATAAGGAAGCTCAGAAAATTTTGGGGTTTAAGCTCTCAGTTACATAGTTTTGTCCTGTTTGGCTTTGGAGAAAAAATGTTCACAATCCAACTAGCTCTTTGTTTATTCAAATCGTGAGTGTTTTATTGTAAGATTATACAAAGTTTTGGCGTAAAAAGGGATTCAACTCCACACCTAACTGGTTGGTGTTAGCTGAAAATACCATTCATGTCACTTCAGCAGAACAACATCTTTCTAGTATTACCTTTCATACACAGTTTATAAGTATTTTGGATGATAACAGCTTAGAATACTGAGACTGTCATTCAGTGAAAACCCTAAGGAACTGTGAACTAAGGACTCTGCTTGTAGCTTTCAATAACACGGTTAACATCTTCCAGATCAGGATATTAAAGTGTCATTCTATGCTGCTATCCTTAAGGCTGTGATTTGGCATATTATGAACAACACCTGAAATTTAGCCAGACACTTTCACTTTAATCCACCAAGTTTAGGTAAATCTTTTAAAAATTAGTCACAATGTCTTGAATTTCAGTCTTCAAAATGATACACTTGTTTTCCAATTTTGCATGTTAAAATGGAAGGGAAATAATTTTGATACGTATCTATGAAGACTTATAAATAAATAGTGGTGAGGGGGGATTATGTCTACTTTAAAAATGTTTTTATATTATGTAGATTACATTTACTTTCCCTGGACAAAAATAATAATAAATAATAAATAAGATTAAAACCGATTTTAACTGTCTTTTACATGACTGCTTTCTGCCAACAATTCAACATTCCTCACAACAGCAGAATGAGCACTCGTCTGCTACTTTTAGTAGTAAGTATCAGATAAAACTCCATCATACCTGATTTCATACTCAGGAAAACAAGGTCTTAGCCCTAACAAATACAGCAAGTTGAACACCAACTTGAGTATCAATTAACCGATACAGTTTTATTCCTGGCTAAAATAAATGATCAGGTAAAGAACAGTAAGACATTTTCATCTTCTAGGAATTAAGGCTGCATTCATACAAAACCCATCAGCATAGCTACCAGACCGTTAGTGGAATATCTTTATAACATGCAGCAAGTCACACTGCATAATACAGCATTATATTACAAAATAGTACTAAAGCAATCTCTTTCTATTCCTGCTGTCTATGAAGACAAGAATATACAGTTCAGAAAACCGAGACCCAGGCAGCATAAAAGTAAAGCATGCTGAAGATGAGCTGCTGTCACCAAATTCCTGGTTTGCAAGCTGCTCTTGTACTTCAGCTGCATTCTCCAGACGAGGCTTCATGTCATCACTATTGCATTCATTTCCCGATCTAGCAGATAAGAACACTATAGATTTAGTGCTGCTAGCAGAATTTTCTTGCTTAACGCAAAACTGCATTTCCCCTTTTGAGAGAAATGGATCAAGAGGATTATGCTCCCCTGATGGAAAAGACAAGATCTCATCCCTCAAGCACCACAACCCCCTCAGCAAAGGCACATAGCGCTTGGCAGAAAGAAAATACTTTTGTGACCAGGCAAAAGGACTGTTGTGCTGTTACCAAGTTATGGCAATTATACGCTGGTTTCAGTTTATAGTTTCTCAGTGCTCCTAGAAGTCCTTAAAACAAGTGATGGGACACACACATAGGGAAACTTGCGACGGTCGCAATGGACAGCTCCATGTTGCCACTCAGTTCAGCCCTTTCGGAAGCCCCTCCTTGAAACCTCAAGGAAGATGCGAGGAGAGCAGAGGGTCCCAGAAGCCAGCCCCGAGCTCGGGCAGGGCAGGGCTCCCCCAGAACCACGGGGCAGCGAAGGAAGAAGGCACTGGGAGGCAAGGGGACTACAAGGGTGTCTGGGGGTGCTCCCTACGTGTCCCGGTTTGCCGTTAGGGCTAGAAAAGAAGATCACCGCCCACCGGAATCCGGCTAAAGACTCCCCTCTCAGCCATCCTCGCACTTACTCCAGTCCCCAGAGGACGAGATCAGCTAGTCAGGGCCAGCAGCAAGAACAACTCATCAGCCGTGTAAGGCCAGGAGGAGGCGCAGGGTGACCCCAGCAGGCCCGACCGGAAGCCTCATCGCACCCAGCAGGCGCGGGAAGAACCCTCACAGCGCCGGCGTCAAAGCGCGGCGGGGCGTGAGGCGGAGAGTCTTGTAATTGGACAGCTTGGGCACAGTGCGGAGACTGATTGGGCGCTTCGAAAAGCGGGCGCTGGTTGGCGGGCCGTAGGGCGGGCGGGAGAGACGGGAAGAAGGAGAGAAGGAAGGAAAAAGAGAGAAGGAAGGAAAAAGAGAGAAGGAAAGAGCGAGCGCAGGGAGTATTGGTGTGTGCCTTGGTGGTTGGTTGGAGCTGTTGCCGTGGCGTGTGGGAGGCAGGTAAGTGCGTGGCTCTCCGCTTGGCTACGCGGCTTTCACTGCGTCCCACTCCGCGTCCCTGCCCGCTGCCTGAGGCTACCTGGACATCTGTCGGGCCGGAAAGGCAGTAGCAGCACAGGGTGGAGGCCAGTGCCACATTGCTCTCCAGAAGTTTGCACCCGGACTCCGTGAGTAAGGATAAACTTCTGAGGGCTTGGGGGGAAATGGTTGTAAAAATCCACTTGCTGTCATCGGTGTCTGCCGAGATGTGTGGTAGTGCCACGCTTAGGACTGGTGCGGATGTTCTGTTAGTCGTGCCTAGGTGCAGCTTTATACAGCCTCCCGAGGAAGTAAATCTGAGCCTGCCTGTGTCTTGATATTAACTTCAACATTTCAACTTTTCAGGTGGCTTCATCATGGACGAAACTGTTGCTGAGTATATCCGAAGAACTGTACTAAAAATCCCACGAGATGAAATCAAGACAATGCTACAGAAATGGGGCTTTCTCTCTGAGGCACAGCTGCAAACAGTAAACTTCCACCAGATAAAGGAGAACATTTCTCAAGATATTGTTCAACTCTGTGAGGTAATCCTTTCCTTCGGGAACTGCTTGTCAGCGACATACAGGATACATGTTGGTGCACTGTCGAGAAGCCTCTTAGGAAAAAATTAACTTTCTTTGCCTGTAACACAGATTCAGATAGCAGTTTGTAATTTGGAAAATAAATAAAAAGGGGGGGTGGAGCAAAGCTGAGCAGGTAATACCATCAGTTTTGTCTGATTTGTGGGAGTGTAGGATTGATCCTTTGTATGGAAGCACATGTTTTGAGCTCTAAGTTGCACAAAGTAGATGAAAGCTCTGTGTGCTAAACCTTTAAGAAATGAGTGTATTTCTGAACCACAGAATAAAGACCGAGGTGTCTTCTCATTATGTAATTAAATCTATTTAGTTTGAATAATGATAGCAGTAGTTTCTATCTTCTAGACTTTTCAGATTTATTTTTTATTGATTTCCTCGGCCAGAACTCCTTCCATTCTGCACACTGTAAGCAAAACATGTTTTCTGATCTCCTCCTTATATATTGTGACTTGGGTGTACCAGGAATCTTTATATATGGTCTTTGATAACCCAGATAGACAGTTCTACTGATATCTCTTAAGTTCTATTGCTTTTAAATTCCCTTTGAATTTCATACTCAAAGATTAATTATATGGGGTGTAGACAAGCTGTTACATTTTTCTTGTAAGGGATCAAATCTCGTATTTCAAAACACCATTTGTTTCTGAAGCATTCTTATCTATGCCAAGTAGTGTCACCAAGTTTCTTTAAAATCTTTTCATGCTGCAGAGGTTAAATAAAGAGGAAACGAGCATATTAAAATTTGTGCAGTGAAATACTTCTACATGTTGCATAATGTCATAAACACCCATTATTTTTACTTTCTAATTACTTACACCTCTATTGCTTGTACTATAAGGACAGTGATCTTGCTGGCTCTTCAGAAGAACACTTAAACCTTGCTGAAATAGCTTTTGTTACTGAGTTCTCAAAACTGTACAGCGTGCACATTGGCATCAGGTGTGGTATGAGAGAGGAGTGGATGTGCTGTGGACTTAAGGCAATCTCATTTCAACTACCAGTACTGAGATTTTTCACTTACTGAACAACATGGTAGAGCATTCTGGACCCACCATGTACTGTTATTCTTTCCAGGAAAATTCTGCAGACATCAAGCAAGCAGCTGTCCTAGACATAATTTGTAAGTAAAAAAGAATAAACATTATCATCTCTACATTTTTTTTTCTGGGTAACTTGATAACACTCTTAATTACATAGTAATTACCTTATTGAGGTACAGATGCATTTGGTAGATGATGAATCTCTTTGGATCTGCTTTTTCTTATTTAAAAAAATAATCAAAAGTTGGATATCAACAAAAGCATGTTTACTGCTTCTGAGGTCTAAGTAGATGTAAATGGTGGTAAGCCACATCCAGCAAACAGTTATGTATGTAGAGAGATACATTTGTCTCCAGTACGCACCCACCCCCAAAAATCAGTAACATTGTGTTCCACTAGGGAGTGACGTAGGCAAAACTATTGGTGAATACTCCCTGTGGAAACCTTAACTCCAATATTAATTCACAACTTGATTATATAATAGTTTAAATCTCAATGTTTCTTTTAACAGGCTATACTTCTTAGTTGGAGTTTAGATTGAATTCTGGTCATTTTAGGTAAAGTCCTTCTTTAAACATTGAGCCTCAGAGATACCATTTATTAGTTGTTTAATTGAATTACAAAAGGTCTTCCCATCTCTCTTCATTAAAAAACTTCTGCTGTTATGTTTTCTATGTGTGGTATTTAAGACTTCTAGCAATTTAAGAATGCTGAATGAAATATATTGTATTATTAGAAATAGTTTTTTAAAATAACCTGGCCATAAAAGTGTTGTGAAATTATTTGTCCCTTTAATTAGCATTTGATAGCTCATTAGGATTTCAATGTTACTGAGCAATTCCTGTTTTTCTTAGACAACCACATCTACCCAAATAAGAGAGTGTGGAGTGTTTACCAGATGAAGAAAACAGGTAAATGTTTTTTCTTGCTGTAGTCTCTCAGTTCTCAGCAACTTACTGCAGCAGTGCCTCATATCATGCATTTTAAGCACAAATACAATCTAGTATGGCTTTTTCAGTAGAGATATTTAACATTTCCCTATAGTCTAGTGGATTTTTCAGTGGAGATACCTTTAATTTTTTTGAATGTTTTCTACTACTTTCTCAAGCAATTATTAGAAATTAGTAACCACTAATTAAATATTAACCTTAATATTGCAATAATGAGGCTCAAATTTAATATACAACTTTTCAGGTAAGGCTGTGCAACTTCCACTTTTTCTGCTTAAATTTGTTTCAGCAAAACTAAAAACATCTCTGAATTAGTTCTTGTAAACACAGTTCTCTTTTTTTCCTTCTGTAACAGGGGAAGAAACTGACTTCTTTGACATAACAAATTTCAAACAGAAGTTTAAACGACGACTTCAGTCAGCCTTGAAAAATGTAAGAACAAATCTGTTCTGCATTTGTTCCATGGCTCTGGTTTCAGTAGATTGTTTACATAACTCTAGCAAGATATTTGTTTCATTACAGTCTGCATCAAAAATTAAATGGAATTATTCATTTGAGAATTGTAGGAACTGCATGTGGAATAGAAACAATGTTCTCCATATCTGTTCTAGTGACTCTACAATTATGCTGGAGTGCAATAAAATTTTAGTTTGCCTTAAAATATGATAGGCTTCAAGAAAGGCAGTTTGTCTTCTGTCAAATCTTTACCCTGTTTGAGTGGATGTTGCCAAGGTAAATTGATATTGTTTTGTCCTGTTACCCAGTAACAATGCACAAACAACAATAATTGGATCAGAGTATAGAGGGACTTTAAAGGAGCCCATAAGCAGGATGCAGCACTTCAGTCGTTATGACTTAGATTAGTAGCCAAATTGTATCCACTTCCTTTCAGTTCTGGTTTTGAAATGTTATTTTATGATGGCTAGAAGAACTTGGCTCTGGTATTTCACTCCATTATAATGACTAAAATACCACTGTTAATAGCAAGAAGCAGTTTCAACACTACAGAAACGAGCATGGTAAGAAAAATGTAAAGCAAATACTGTAATTTCACCTTTTTACCAAGCAATTTGCAGAAGCCTTTTCTCGCTTTAGCTCAGCAGCTTCACTTGAGCAAGGTAACAGAAAATGCCTCTGGCTAGTTAGCTGTGCCACTTCTTGACACACAAAGGATTCCCTCTGACAACAGCAGAGGGCAACAAATACAAATCAGCTGCAGTTCACAGAACTCTATTATAATATAATGAAGTCTTGCAATCTTTTAATTGAATAAAAAATAATACCACAAGAGGTTTGTGAAGTGATGTTGGTCCAGCAATTTGAGCAGCTTATGGTGTAGCTGGACTAAAAGCCTGGCCACATGTGCTTCAGTCAGATGTGCCTCAGTTAAATCACTCAGAGTCAAGCTAAAAAGTGACCAAGGAGCAAATCTACAAGAACAGGAAAGGGAATCTTCTTCAAATGTTTGATTGTGTAATGTTGAGCAGGGATAAATATATTCAGGTCTAAAATCACCAGTTAATCAAAGGTCTAGTTTCTCAAAAACTGGATGTGTTGGAAACACATTAGCCATTAGCCCTCCACTGAAATAGACACTTTGTGTTATTTTCCCAAAAGAGAGAATCAAGTCTCTTGTAATAAGCTATTTTTGTTTTCACCTTTCAAAAGAAAATGTACATCAACAGAAACAAAAGTCATACTAGAGATGAAAAGTGTTTTTTAGCTTGTGAGGCTGTAATTTTTCTGTGGAAATTTGATTTAAATACGATCTCAACCACACTAGTGGGATTTGTTTCTTATTCAAGCAGTGGTGTACTAAATTATGTTTGGGTCTTATGAACATAGGGTTAAGAGATAATAAAGTCTGAATGTGCTGGTAAATCAAAGCTTTTCTTTCTTCTGTTTAGGTCACCATCAACTTTAGAGAATATGAGGATAATGCAATCTGGATTAGAATTGCCTGGGGAACTCCGTATAGAAGACCAAACCAATACAAACCCAGCTATGTTGTATACCATTCCCAGACTCCCTATGTCTTCATTTCTGCTTCAGTGCTTAAGAGCAACTTGCCTCTGCTATGTCAGGTACAGAATAAAGCTGGAGATCCTGACTTCATTGCTGTCATGGAGAGCTAGAATTGTGTTAGCTTTCAGGAGTATGGGTAAAGATGTCACTTAATTTACTAATCTACATATTTATTTTTTCCCTTAGCTCATGATAAAAATGGGGCAAAACCCAATCTTTGAGACCCCTGGAATGATGCTTTGTGAATAAATTCAGTTTTTTGATTTTTTTGCTGACCTTGAATTGTTCTAGTTTCTTGACCAAGTGTTAGGCAGTATTCAGTTAAATTGTCTCATAAAGGTTGAAGGATATTGCATCAGTACAGTTAACTTCAAGAAATAAATGTATAAGCTCATCAGGGAATGCTATTAGTTACTTTTAAAGATGTTTTTGGTCAACGTGTGATCACTGTTGGTAGCTTTTTTTTCTCCCCTCTATTTGGCAGAGTTCTGTATTAGTAACTTAATTATTTTATTAAGCTACTTTATTTTTCAGCTGATAAAGCTATTGGGCTTATCTAGTTAATCCTGTGAATGCTTTTAAATATTACCCTAAGCTTAGTAACAGCCTATTCAACATTTTTGCAGACGTGAAAATCCTGCTAGTTGAAGGCCAGTTGCTTACCTTGAAATAAAAGCTACAATGCCTAGAAATACTGTATTTTTCCATGTTATAAACAGTGATGATTAGAACTGATGTTAAAACAATTTCAATTTTTATTTAAAGGCCCTGATTGTTGCTTCCAATTACCATGACATCCGTGAAATGGAGCTTCGAAGTCATTCTCTAAACTCCCTTAAAGATATTGTGTTTAAGAGATATAGCCAGGTGAGCTGCACAAATACATCCTAAGATAAGTCTTGCTTTTTGTTTCAGGCCTAGTTCTCACCCCCTAGCAGGGGGAAAATAGACCTCTTCCAAGAGACCATGAAGTTAAAATTATATTGAGCTACTGAGGTGGACAGCCTTTCGTTAAGGTAACCTTAATGGACATGTAATTACTTGGTACCCCACCTACTCTTTATTATTGTTTTTCCTGGTGGTTAAATTCAGTCCAAAAATTATACTAACAATTCAGTTCTAGGACTTAGCAACAGTTCACTAGGCTTCCTGGAGCAATGAATTGAAGGCTGTTAGAATGGGCAGATTCTCAGCCCGGCTATGTAAAACTCGCAAACAGGGAAACGTTCCCAGATCTCGTAGGATGGGCATTCTTTTCTTACAGCTGGCCTTTCTGACTTCTAGCAGGTGTCAAAAATTGGAAAAGAACTCACTTTCAGAATGAGAAGTGAAAAGAAATCTGGAAAGCTCTTTTCAGCTACAGCCTCTAAATGTGGAAGTGGACTAATTTTGTTTTCTTTCTCTGTCCATTTAGAACTTCCAAACTTATTGTCCAAGACCTCTACAAGAAAGGAATGGAACACTAGAAAGCAGTATGTATATTTTACATTAGACAGCAGTTTGAATGTCATTACTGCTGGCTTCAAAAATGAGATTCATAACAGGGAAGGTGCATATGTTACATTCACATAATATTATCCATCACAGGTGGGATGCCGTAACACTGCTGTCACTAGGAGAGGTAAATGTTTCCCTGTGACTGTCAGTGGACACAGTTAGGAAACCAAAAATACTCAGTGTCCAGTATCTCCTTTCACATTAGCTTGGGTTGTTTTCTTGGTAAGAACTGAAAATATGGAGACAACTACCTTATGAAAAAAGATTGTGATGAATGCTTTAAAATTATTGTTTTCAGGTTTTCACTGCAGTGAACCTGATCTGAAAAACAGTATTGTATCAGTTGATAAAGTTTTCTGTGCTTTTTCTCTTCTCTACTGCTTCCCCCTGCAGCAGATTTAAGAATAATTCAAGAAAACAGAAGTGAGAAAGAAAGAATACAGAGAGTGACTCAGGAAGTTTTTGGTGATGGTCCCCAACCAAAACTTGAATTTGCACAATATAAGGTAGTAAAAGCAACAATTTTTTTTTCTTCTATTATAATTTTAATATGGAGGTGGCTACATTAAATTGCAAGTTGAAGAAATACTATTTTGTTTTATTGCTCTTGCCTTAGGGAATACATTTTAAATTAGTTAAAAGTATCTTCAAGAAACATTTGCATTGAGATTTGGTCAGACTGTTAGATCGTGTTTCAGGCTTTCAGCCTTGTAAACTAAGCATTTTGATTTGTGTTTGTAATAAAGAGTTGCAGCAGCAGTGTGTTGAAGCATGAGAAATGAGGGTTAATTTATAATTTAACTTCTAGCATGATGCACAGATTTTGTTTGAACAGATACATTTGAAATTTAAGAGGTACTTGATGTTTTACAGTATTACTGAACGAGCTGCCTGTCTCAGCAAAAACCTCTTTACCACATGGTGGCACCCTCTGATTTTATTAAAATATTCCTCCAGCTGGAATCACATTAGCATTACAAAAAACAGATAAGAAACAGTCTTATTACATCTTTAATGTAATGTTTAAGTAATAGTATATAAATAAAATACATTAATTGCTTTTACTCCATGCTTAAATTTTGTTAACAGCTTGAGACAATGTTTAAAAGTGATCCTAAAATAGATGTTTTGGATAAAGAACCATTCAGATGTCTGGTCAAGTTTTCTAGTCCACATCTTTTAGAATCACTGAAATCCTTGGCACCAGCAGGTAAGTGTTCCAACTCTATATAAAATGGAGGAAAAAATCCACAGTTAAATGTTTTTATCATCTTTCATTCTGCTTATTATCTTCCATAATGGAGAGCCCTCATAGTTTGTATAGAAATTTAGTAGAATAAAAATGTAACCACTACAAAAATTTGGGTCTAAACACACTGCTTTGTTTTTAGCATTATTAATTTGTAGATAGATAGTCAAGCTGTGTTTTTAGTGTTAAGAACAGTTACAAAAGGTAAATACTGGCTGACTTAAGCTATAATTATCTGTGTCTCTCTCTCTCTAGGTATGGCTGACGCCCCACTTTCACCACTACTTACATGTATACCACAAAAAGCCAGGAATTACTTTAGAATTAGAGATAAAAAAGGTTCCTTCCCAGAAAGCTTTGTAAACCCTTAATTTAAATCTGATTCACAGAGGAACATAGAACTCATTTATTACTGGTATTAATCTAAATCATCATAGACTTTAAAACAGATTTTTAGAACATAACTTACCTGATAACTCTTGAAGTTTTTTCCAGGTAATGGCTTCTTGGAAGTATTTTTCCACATTTGTCTCTAACAGAAGTTAGCCCTTTCCTTAAAGAATAAAATGGAAGTTCCATGTTTAAACAGAGATTGTGGTTATTTTAAATTGAAATTGAAATGACTGCTCTTAACTGCATTTTTAATAGTGCTTCTGAAGTTAGAGGTAGATAAAGCTCAATAAAGATACAATGAAACAGCTGTAGCTCTTCAGTTTACTGTCATAGCTGTTGATGGCTAAGATACTCTCCGTGGCAGCCTTCTTTCAGTTTCAGTTCTAGTTCAGCAGTGTAAGAGAATGAAGTGCCCCATGTTGAACATGTGAGTAGTTCCATTCAAGGCAGTGGGCCCACCTGTCTGCAAGTCAGGCCTGTTTTTATCTTAGCAGCTGAAGAGTAGATTCAAAGACCATTACAGGGCATGGGGAAGAAGAGACTCTTGGAATACAAAAGACTTCAGTTAAGAAGTTTCCATCCAGCTTTAATGGATATTAATTTGGATCCAGAATTTTTACTCACCAAGGGCAACAGCCAATAACAAATACTTCTACTGGTGTTAATTAAGGAATTTTATCTTAACAGAATATAATGAAACAGGTGATAATTTTTCTTTGAGGGAGTCTGTGTTTTGGAATATATCAATGAAGGTTTGATCCTTCTGCAGTCCTTGCACATAAGCACTTTTTTGTGCTTGGGGACATACAGATTGCAGAATCAAGATGGCATATTCACTTATGCAAACAGTAACTGCATTGGAGTTCTTTACAGTTGGTAAATTTTAATTGGTAACTATATAGATGTTTTTCTATAACTTACTGCATTGTTTGTAATTTGAGATGGAGTCAATCCAAAGAGTCAGTTACAGTGTACAAGTGTTTCTTTTTTAATTCTGTAAGCTTGAAACTTTGTACCCCTGCTTTGTGTATATGGAGCTTCTGATTCACTTTAAGTATGCCAGTGTGCAGAGACAGCCTTCATAAACTAACTGCACTGTGTAAATATTTTGAGAGGTTGTATGGGAATGTTTTTGACACACAAACTGTAAATAAACGTGTAAATTAAGTCTTCTACCAGAAGTTTGTTTGGCCTGTCTTGGAAATGTAATTTAACAGTATACTGATATTTGGGTTGTTTTGGTTAAGTTAATTTAGTAGAGTCTGCTAGTGATATGTTTACAAGACTTCCACCTTTGTCATTTAAATGTTAGTTTGATAAAATGCTTAACATAGTGTCAGGATTTTGAAACAATTCCAGGTTCTGTACTACATGAAATGTGTAATAGACATTAAGAGCTGGCTCTTAGCATCTCTCACTCATACCCTTACAGAGCCTTCTAGGAGTCAGAACCACTAACATTCCAGCATGCATTTCACTTTGTGCAACTTCTTCCTAATGCTCTCTCCCAAATAACTTATAATGATTTACCATAAAGGTAAAGTTCTAAAATACTCTAAGGCATTGTGAAGACCTGGTCCACTGCCTGTTTCTGGGAATGCTGTCTCCATCCCCATTTTAACAACACTAAGCTGGTCTCTTGGATTTTCAGACATACTTTTCATCTCTAAATTCCCATAACCATAACAGCACTTCCAGGCAGCAGATGCGTATTTAGTAATGAAAGCAGCAGAGTGCATGCAGATGAGAGGATAGGGGCTGGGAAATGAACACAAGCCTTCAGCACATTCTAAGAGCTACACACATCACTTAAACTCTTCCCCAGGTAACGGTAAAATGCGAATCTACACCAGTAAATAAATGCCAAATATCCCACGTGCAAAGGGGGGAAGGCACGGGGCGAAGGTTGGCACAAGCGGTTTTTCACACGCTCTGGCTCGAGGTACTACCCTGTCTACACCGTTGTGCTTTCCGTTCCGCGTTCGCTCAGGCGCCGCTCGGTGCTACGCTGGCTCCCAGCTGGACGCTGGCGTAGGGGCGGGGCTAGGCCACGCGCCGGCCCGATGAATATTCATCAGCGGCGGTGACTATTGGCTACTGCCCCCGGAAGTGGGGGGTCGAGCAGCTGACAGCAATATGGCGGCGGCGGCGGCAGCGGCAGCCGGGCGGCGTGGCGGGGGGTTGGGGCGGCCCCCGGCGCCGGCTCCTGTGCCCGTGGGGGACCTGCCGCCTGCCGGCGAGCTGGTGCGGCCCTCGGTGACAGAGCTGTCCCAAGTGAGGACCAACATCCTGTGCACGGTGCCTGGCTGCGGCAAGGTCCTGCCCAACAGCCCGGCCCTCAACATGCACCTCAGCAAGGCCCACCCGCTCCAGGTACCGCCGCCGCCCCGACTCGGGCCCGCTGCGCTGTGAGGGGAGGCCGAGCCGGCCCCCTGGCCAGGAGCCTTCCTCCTGCTAAACCCGCGGGAGCTGCGGCGAAGGGGGGCTGTCCTGCCCATCACCCTGATCTGTGGGGCTCGGTAATGGCGCATCTCCTTCATCCACCTCGGGCAGAAGCCCGCGGGGCCTGTTGGAGGTCTGGCCTCGAGTAGCCAGGCCTTGGCGCCTAGGCTTCCTTCCACCCCCTGCCACGCTGCGAGGAGTGGCCCCGAGCCGCAGGCCGCCGGGCCCTGCCCGCTGCGGCGTATGGAGGGGAAGGCGAGGCCTCCCCGGGCCCTGCGGCAGTTTCGGCCCCCGGGGGGGAGGCTGCTGTGGTTGGCTTTGCTGGGGTTAACTTTGTGGAGTGTAGCAAGGCCGGGGGTGAGAGTATTACAAATGGGAGTAAGAAATCGTTTCTTTTTGTGTCTTGTCTGAATCTCCACCATGTGAAAACCGCGTACAGGTACGTCTATGAATACACGAGTGCGTGGCCAGTCATATCGAGAACTCCGCTACAGTTTCTCATAGACAATAACCCGTTTGGTACCAGTTTACACATAACTTAAGGCAGTTAAAAGTTCTTTGGGACTCGGTGTTTGTTATTTCATTTGCTTATCGCTTATCTTTAGTGTTATAGCCCCACTTGGGAGGGGCTGTGCAAATACACTGCATTTCCTACCCTTAGCAGTTGGCAGGCCATCACGATGCAAATGCAGAGTGCTGTTATGCTGGGGTTTTGTTTGTCTTTAAAAATGTCTGTGAGCCAAAAAAATCCCCTAGGTGGATGCCATTTTGGAAACAAGCCCTCATTACCATAGTACTCCTGGGAAAAAGCAGCGTGTACTATTGGGAGGGGGAGAGCCACAATTCAGCAAGCAGATAATCGAGTGTGGGCCTTCCAGAAAGATAGCTGCATTTCTCCCAAAATTATAATGACAAGTGTGTGAAGACACACTGGAAAACTTCAGGTGTGGCATTCACAGCTGCATGCCTAAAATGCAGCTCTAGCAGGCAAACAATAAACGTGCTTGCCTTGTGAAATGGCTAGTTACAGAATCAAGCATGTTTTGCAGATGATCAGCTGAATTGAACAAAAGGAACTGGTCTGCAGCATACTTAATATCTCCTGTCTGATTGTTTCATTTTCTAACGAGTACTAGCAACTTGTGTCCCTGTTACGTATTGCATCTTGCATACACCTGTGAGTGGAAGTACCACAGGAGTTGCAGATGTTTGTTCTGGTTCAGCAGACAGTCGTTTGGCTTGGGAGCTTGTGCTCTGAGCATATGCTGCAGCTCCTGGGTTATGTAACTCGGAAATGCTGCGTGCTCCCTAGTTGCCTAGCTAGCTGTTAAACTGCGGTGCCTTGGAGAATTCTAACGTATTTCATACTCCTAATTACTAAATCTTGTGATAGTTTGGGTAAATATTGAAGCATGGGTGGATGCAGATTTTCAGAAAGGTTTGACTTATTCCAAGGGTATAGTAACTGGGAGTAAAATATTACTGAGGCTTAAAGGAGGATAATATTTCTGTAGTATGTCTTAGGTAAAACACCTTCAGTACTACGCATGGCTTGAGAATGCAAAGATGAAGATACAAAGGTAAAAAATCTAGGTTTTGTTACTCCGTTTCTTCAGAAAGAGACTTGGACTAATATTTTAGTATTAATATTTCCTTTTAAGAGATAATGGATTCTCCAGACAGAAGGAATTTAGTGGACAGCATTTGTGAGTGAAACATGAGGAATTAGTGAAGAGGCAACTTCACAAATGAGAGAGTAAGAAGCTGTTGGGGAAGGAGAGAATGTACTGCAGAAGAGAAGGGAGGTTGCCATGGTTAATTTTCATTAATAAATGTAGCACCAGTAAGATCTTTTGCTACTTGCTACTCAAAACTACAAAGTGTTGTCGCTGCAGAGGAAGAACATTTACATAGGAAAGCAAGGTTATTCTCTAAAAATAATCAAGTGCAGTAGTACAAGGTTCTAGTCTTTTGTCTGTATTGTTTTATGGGGAGAAGAAGACGACTTCTGTGTAGTTTTAATATGAAGCTAGAGGAGTTCATGAACAGGAGAGGATTCTGTGGATTCCTGTGGCAGCAGGGAGGCTGTAGTCAGTGGTGAGCTGGAAGGGGTAGCTTACCCAGATGCAAATATTACACTACCATGATAGTTTTTATAATAAAAATAAATGCACTTCTCTCTGCTATTTAATAAAAAATGCATGAAAAAATGCTGAAGAAAGGTTTTAAGTAGTTGGCTTCAGTCTACTATAACTTTTTGTTTTAAGGCAATCCTTTGAAGTAAGCCTTTTGGTTCCAGGAAAGTAAGACATCACTAAGTTCCCTTTTACTAAATCAGTAGCAAGGAGTTTTACTTTCCATTTTCTGTGGTGTTGCCAGAAGTCCTGTCCAAACATCAGTAATCCTAGCAGTACAAGTGTCTGCATTGTGAGAGGTTAATTGAATAAATATCTACCAGTAACTGTGGTGGGTGGCTATTGTAGAAACATTAGAAATAAAATCAAACATAGGAGGAGAGGACATGTGGGAATGGCCAGATGGGTTTTTGAGCAGAGGTAAGATTAACCATTTAGAGCCAGGAGGACTTTGAAGGTGGTCAGAACAAGATTACTGTCTGGATAGGGTTACCTGTGTGTAGAGTATCTCTCATCTTGTCACAACAAATTAGTTGTGGTCTGTGTTCCAGCTGTTAAAAAAGCGTCTCACTTGTGGTTATATAGCTTTGAAATACCTTTTGTTATTCTATACGTTAATACTTCAGTAGTTTTAATAATGTGGCTGTGATTTATCTGTTAAGGGTGTGAACATATTTGCCATATTGTCCTGGCATTTGTTGGGTTTTGACATAAAGTATAACACACTTTGAATAACTTCTTACTGAGGAGTAAGTAACTCCAATTGCAACTTCATAAGCATATTGATTTCATTTGCAGTGAGAGAGACCAAACATAGTTTTAACTTAAAGGCAAATCTTTTTTTCTCCTGAAGACTTTTGAGACTGGCATCTGGTCAAAGTGTTTCTGGGTAAATTCAGGGTTAAAAAGTGTAATTGGGTGTAGTTGGGCTGGAATAACTAGATCTCTTTGACTCATCACAGAATCACAGGGATTGGAAGGGACCTGGAAAGATCATCTAGTCCAACCCCCCTGCCAGAGCAGGATGTTCCTGTTTTGGGCAGTGGCTTTAGGAGATGCAAAAATAATCACAGTAATTACTCAGCAGAGATAAAACATGTCTGTCTGTGAATGGTTTGTCCATGGGGAAAATGACTATATATGACAGTTAAAATGCTTAGAAGGTTAAAATGTTACGTGAATACTCCTTTTGAGAGAGTTATTCTAGATTGTCTTGATGAAATCAAGTGCTAAGTCAGTGCTATGGAAAATCAGGTGCAGAGCTCAATCTGGGTATGCTCCAGTAATTCCTCCTTGAATAGCCATCCTGACAATCCCATTGTGGGCTGCTGTAACTGACTGTGGGGACTTGGTTGGCCTCCTACTCAGTCCCAGGATGTAAGGAGATTCATAGCTACTCTGAGAATCAGGTTTTTAATGTTTTTATTTTTTTACTTAAACATAGGGGCTTGATGTTTCCACTTTCAGATAGGGTATATCTAGAGGGATATGTCTTGTCTGGTTTCCATGGCTGTTGTCCTCAGAAGGAATAGATTCTATGTGGTTGAACAATCCAGACAATCCCCCATATATGTGTTTTAGAAGTTCTCTTGGAGCAAGTTACATTGATTTGTTCTGATGTGTACGTAATGATGGTCAGTGAAGAGGATCACATGTTAAGCACAGGTATAGTAGTCACTTAAATGTTTGAAAGTTCAGAATCAGCATACCAGTTGTTAGTTTCATAGACTTAAGTGAGATTTGGTTTATGATCTGAAATAAGTGGCAGAGTGTACTTGGTATCTTCCATTTTATTACAAGTAAACTCTAAATCATGCCAGCAGTGTGGAAATGTTGTGTTACACAGTGTGTGGCTAATTTTAATGGAACTTCAAGTAGACTGTGCTACTAACAAGTAAAACTACACTGAACTGGCAGTGTAGTGTAGTATTTGTAGGGAAAGGTTTTTGGTTCAAATACCAAAAAAGCAGATATAATTGGCTTGGGGCAGTGAGGATCTTGGTAAAAGTAAATAGTACAGTGCCACTACTCTGTAGAACTTGCTGCAATTTCTCGTGGTAGTTTTGATGGTGTATTTGCAAAGTAGCATCCCCAGGTGAAAAACTCCATTTAAACTTTTGAATCACTTAGGAAAGAGGCTTCAACTCATTGAGGTATGTGAACTCAGTGAGCCAAAGTTGATGCATATTCTGAATGTTGTTTTTAACATGCAAACCTGCAGAATTGTCAACTCTCAACTGGTTCTTTTTCAGGATGGAAAACGTAATGCACCTATAAGGAAGGGTTTAAAAACTTCACAGAAATTCTACTGCTGTCCTATTGAAGGCTGCCCTAGAGGACCAAACAGACCATTTTCCCAGTTCTCTCTTGTAAAGCAGGTATTCCTATTTCCTACAGTACTGTTTTCCTTCTGATTTGTCTCTACTCCAAAAACTGTATACTTCTGCATTCAGATATGAACAAAGCCTCTCAGCATATGCCCAGAAGTTGGAGAATTGTATGCAGACACTCCACATGGGTATGCGGTTAATGAATTGGCATATGTGCATGTTTAGAGGACTTTAATCTTGTGATCGGGCAGATGCCAGTATATTCTGCTAAACTGGGAGGTAGGCTCTTTCCTCAAACTAAAGAGATGGAGAAAGATCAAAGAAGGGGGGGGGAAATCACAGTAGGAGCCAATAAAGGTTTAAAGTGTGGCTGATGCTTTTAAACTGCTTTTTCAGGTGGTCGAGAATTGGGAGTTTTTCTCTGCTGTAGTATCAAAATGTATTTGTTTACTAGTTACCTGTTTAAGAGAACATTTAAGACTTGTTTCTGCATAATTAAGTCCAAAAAAAAGCACTCTTCTGCTGTTGGGTACCAGTGATAAGCTGGGGAGACCACAGGAGATGACTGGCTGGCATTCGGGTCTGTAGGTGAAAAGGAAGAATTCTGGTGTTTGCTGTGAAGGTGACCTGTTTGATTTGAGAGTATTTGCTGAGTTGTAGATCTTCAGGCCTGTGCACGTTGCAGCACATACTTACAATGCTCTTTGGCAAGAGTCATCTATCCAGTAGCATTAGGACACAGAATTTTTATCTGTGTTTTCAGATGCACATAGCACAAGCAGATTTGCAAACTTGAAAGTCTTTCATGGATTTCTTTAAGCTTGTAACTTATTCCTAATGAGACTTTTAATATTTTAATTCCACTCTTTAGTGCTGTTTAACACATACAGAAAAATGCAAATATTAATGTCTTCCCTAAATATGATTTTCTTTTTTTTTTTAATCTTAGCTGACTAATATTTACTTCTCATTGTGTATTCTAGCACTTTATGAAAATGCATGCTGAAAAGAAGCACAAATGTGATAAATGTAGTAACTCCTATGGTACAGAATGGTATTTGAAACGGCATATAGAGGTCTGTGGCAAGACTTTCCAGTGTACTTGTGGGTGCCCCTATGCCAGCAGAACAGCATTACTATCTCACATTTACAGAACTGGCCATGAAATTCCTGCAGAACACAGGTAAAAGTTAAGCAGTTAAGTAATGAGACTTAAATTCATCATGAAGTCCTCTGTCTCCCATGTACAGGCTCTTTGTCTCCTTTCTGTTGATTAAATTGGGAATAGGCTCACATTGGTTTAGCTGTAAAGGGGTTTGCAGTTTTTGTTCTCTTGCTTTTAGTAGTTTCTCGTATTGTTGAAGGCAATGATAATTGTCTAATCAATAAGATCAGCTTTCCCTACATATAAACCAGAAAGTACTGATGACACTGCAGTGCATGGTGTAAATACTAGTGGTGCTTGTTGCATCTGCTTTTACAGTTCTGTGAGAGTAGAGATGATTTGGAAGTGTTTGTAGCTGGTAACTGTGGTGTGGAATGCAGTATGGTTTATTTTCTTTTGTAGTCTAGTCATCTTTGCAAGTATTACTGGATTTTTTTTTTCTAATGCTTACATATATACAAATACATGTTTAGTTGTCTTAATGTGTACATGTATTTCATAAAAGGTAATCTGCTTCCTGAGGCCTAGCCTTTCTGTCTTGGAGGTTCAGTTGCTGCACAATTAATTTTTGTGTGAAGGAGTGCTAATTGTATCTTCATTTTCCGTGAGACACCTTTACCTGTACACTGAGTGCTGTCCCTTCAGTGCTCTATCTCAGTTAGCATTACAGTAACAAATTAAACACGTCTTCAAATCAGAGTATTTAATGTACAAGGGGGAAGAAACCATCTAAACTTTCACCTCCATTTAAAAATAGCTCTCCATAAAAGAGGCAACCTTTTTTTCCTTTTTTAAATGTGAGGAATGAAATTTCACAAAACTGCAGTTCACAGTCTTTTTGTTTTAATGAAGATTAGTTGTCTTCTCATAGCCAACCTCATCTGTGACTTTGGTTTGTTTTCAATGCAATGACTCAGAAAATGGAAGGCAGATGTTTTGTATTTGAAAGGGATATAAATTATTGATCTCATGTTCACAGGGATCCTCCTAGTAAGAAAAGGAAAATGGAAACCTCCGTACATAATCAGCAGTTGGCAGAGAAAGCGAATGAAGCATTCATCAATACACACAATAATAACCCTGGCTCTCAGGAACTGGAGTCCTCTGAAGTGAAACTAGTGTCCTCTCTTGAAGGTTCCTGCCATTCTAACTTCACCAACCAAATGCAGCCAAAATGTACACCGAAGATGCTTTTACCAAAGCCCAAGGTGGCTTTGGTTAAACTTCCAGTGATGCAGCTTGCTCACTTGCCTGTATATGTATCTGCAACAGACTCTTCTGTCAAACCTGCTGTAGTGGCTGTTGATAATCAAGGTTCAGTTGTAAGTACTGTTCATTTATTGCCTCAATCCATAGGAATTCTGATTCCAGCACTGGAGGCAGAAACACTTGTATTTAAAGATAGTATGCCTGTTTCAAAAGCAACAAATTCTGGTGATCGTGAACCAGTAAGTACTGGTGTACAGGTTGAGTTGGATAAGGTTACATCAAATAACACAGGGCAAGAGCTGGGGAATGTTTGTCACAAGAATAAAATTTCTTCAATAAATATACAGACTGATTTATCTTGTATTTCACAGAACTTTATACCAGCTGCAGCCTGGACTCCCAATTCCTCTGTATCCTCTTGTTCCCAGACAGATCTGTCATTCAGTTCACAGGTTTCGTTACCCATCAGTGTACAAACACAGACACTGCTGCCTGCTTCCAAACTGACTTCATCCATAGCTGCTCAGACTGATGCTTTTAGTCAGGTATGCTTTCCAACATGTGTCATTTCTAGAGAGACTCAAACCAGTAGGACACAGGACTCTATTGATGGAAGAGTACAAATGGACCAGGCCGTAATGTGCAGGGACATTTTTGACAATGTTCATTCATCTTACAATGTTTCTGCTCACATTGAACTTCCAGAAAACAATTTAATGCCCGCAAATATAGATCAAACCTTGCTGCAAAGGAGTAACTGCAAGAGCCTGAACCAAGATGCGGTGAAGTCTGAATCCCTTATCAGCTTCAATACACAGACTACTATACTTCCATCTCAAAATACGATGGATAATCAAACCCAGACAATGGAACTGCTAAGTGATCTGGAAAACATCTTTTCAGGAAACATGTCTGGCCAGACACTGGATAATCGTGGCCTTTTGTCTGAGACGAGTTCTAGTGCTGACACACATCTGCCATCTGGTCCGTCACAGAGCACAGGAATAGACTTTGACATTGAAGAGTTCTTTTCAGCATCCAATATCCAAACTCAGACTGAAGAGAGTGAGCTTGGTACCCTAAACTCTGAGCCAGTTTTGGAGTCACTGGACATTGAAACTCAGACTGATTTCCTACTCTCAGATAGTGCCACTCAATCTTATAGCTGCCGAGGCAGTTCTAACTTCTTGGGTCTGGAGATGTTTGATACACAGACACAGACAGACTTGAATTTCTTTTTGGATTCTAATTCACATCTGCCTCTAGGAAGTATCCTGAAGCAGTCTAGCTTCTCCATGAGCACTGACTCCTCCGATACAGAAACCCAAACAGAAGTATATCTGGCTACTAAAAATATACCTACTCAGAATATTGAAAGCAAAGTTCAGCTTAGTAGCACGGAAACACAGACTATGGATAGCTGCTTTGAGAATCTAGGGAGTTTATTTCTTACCAGCAATGAGACACAGACAGCAATGGATGACTTTCTTCTGGCTGACTTAGCCTGGAATACAATGGAGTCCCAGTTCAGTTCAGTAGAAACACAGACCTGTGAAGAGCTGTGCTCCTTGTTTCAGAGCTCTGACAAGCCCAACCATTGAGTACTACATAAAATAACCATTTCCTGTGGTTTGAAATTAAGTTATTGGGGTGGGAGAGATGGTTTGACCAAGTTATCCACTTCGCATTACTGAATGTAGTTACGGTGAGCAGCTGGCCTAAGAGACTTCATGCTGAAGGTACTCTGCTGAATATGTAACTTTAAATAAGCTATGTGTGTATAAATGAGGGGAAGGGGAGGGCTGTGACATGCTAATTTACATTTGAACCTTAAAAAATACTGTGGTGCCTACATTTTTTCCGCAAACTTCTTTACAAAGCTGATACTGCTTTCATGGACAGAAGAACTTTTAAAGTTATTCTGTTTGTCTGTCTGTCTATCTCCTATCTATTCCTGGCTTACATATAGGGTTCTATTGTGCTGGACCAAAACCCTGACCTGTCCAATTCACAAGCCTCCCTGAACTTATGGGGGGGGATTTTATTAGCATAAGCTACTTCTGTTTCCTTTTTATAGTAGCTTGTATTTTAAATCCGGCATGAACATAATAAGCCGTATTGTCTTCTCTTACTTTATGCCTTCACAGCTCTGTCTCCTGCATAAGTTGGTATTTTCCACTCTTTGAGTTGTTGAATATATTTATTATTTAAAATATGTGGAAAGCAGTACTTTTTTGTTTCCCCCCAAGTGGCACTGATACCCTTTGAAGGGTAGGAGAATAACTTGGAGTACATAAATATAGGGAAAATGAGTATGGTGTGTAATTAGCTGGTGTAATAAATGGGACTAATGGTTTCAGAGTCTTCAGGAGGGATTTGCTTAAATCATTTCTGTCTATAAGAAGCAAATGTACAATGTGTGTGCCTCAAAGACTGGAATACCTTGTTTTCACTTAAATTCTCTTAGCTTTATTAAGATACAAGTTGAGAAACGTTGCAGTGGTTTACACCTCTAGTACCTTAACAGAAATCTTTCGAAGTAGGAAATTAAATTCCCTGAAATACTCCTTCACTCAAATATTTTTTTTGGACTGTTTGCTTCCAAAACCAGTTGGAATCTGTAGAACAGAGCTGGGAGACCAGCTCACAGAAACCCTTTCAGAACAGCTGTATCTTGCTTTTGCATATTGATCTGCAGCCTTCAGTTCCTGCAGCTTTTGGAGAGTTTTTTTGAGTGTAGTCAAATTCAGACAAACTGATTTTTCAGAGAACAAACACCTGACCTTTTGCAATTTTGGTTTGTTGTTTTTTGGTTTTTTTTTTAATTTTCATTTTGCCCCTCACTGTTTGCAGTGCTTTCATTTGCATGAATAAAAATCAAGCCAGTTGTGAATGTATGTTGGAATTTGGCCTTAAATAATTTTTATCTCTTACTGTAATAGCTGCAAAATGTTTGCCCTGGGCAAGTTCTAATTTCTGTTACCTTAAAGGGAAACCTCTTTGTGTCAAGTTCCTGGGCCTGTAATAGACTTTACTCTCCTCCACTGTGAGAGAGGTATTGGCTGCGTATTTACTAGGCAGCCCAGTAGTAAATGTCCAAGCCTTAGTTTTTGAAGACTTGCTGTGCTTTGTGTTCAAGGATGTGAGAGTTAAGTTACTCATCCATTGCAGATACTTGTGTTGTTGAAAATAAGCAATACCTTTTTTCTTTTTTTTTTTTCCCCCTGGTCTCTTCCTACCACTCTTCCTATTTCCCTGCCTACTTGTAAATGGGGAGATATGATGAATGACAAAATTAGGTTAATTTATTCTGTTGCAATATTTTTGTAGTCATGTTACATCTGTAGGTTTTAAAGTGTTTTTCCTTCTCCTTTCTTCCCTCTGGCTGGAGTACCAGAGAGCATTTCTTTGTGTCTGTGTTTCTTGTGTACAAGTTGTCTGTACTGACACATGAAAGCGAAGCTGTTACTATAAATCTGCTTGGGGAAAACTCTATTCTCCACAGCTGTAAAAGGCAGAAGCAAGAAACTGTTCAGTACCTCTGAATTCAGAAAGTCAGTCTTTCTTCTGCAAGAAAAGGAATCTTAGGTGATGAGGAGCAAAATTACAGAAGGCTTTGAATTGTAGTCACCTGGGAGACCAGCTAGCATTTAAAGAGCTTTGAAACAGAGTGACAATTGCTATGTTCTTACAGTGTAAGCCAAAGCTCTTAACATCGGTGACTATCAGAAAAAAACCAAAGATTGTGTGGACACAGTCTTATAATGTAAAAGCTACTCATTTACTGTACTTTGTAATTAGAAGTATTTATGAGCTTTGTGTGTTTTATTAGAACATGCAAATACCATTACCTTTTCTCATCCTATGGGTTTAAAATAGTTTGAACTTTAATTGTAGTTGAACACAATACTACAACAGGAAAGTATTTCTTGAAAGTGCAGTATTAAGAAATAATGTATTAAATGTCTTCATTGTCTTAAGGAAGTGGCTCATTCTGACATTCACAAATTTGATTCTCCATAAATTATTGATAAAAGTCAGAAACAGGTTTGGCTTTTGTGTTACTGGCATATGTCACTCAGTTTGGATTTATGAAGTATTTTTGTGAAAATTTGCAGGCTGCAGCCAGACTTCATAGTTCACTGAATCCCACAGTAAATCTAACCAAACTTGATGTGAAATACTGTTGCTGAATATTAGGAATTCTTCAATTTGATCAAATTTTTTAAAAGGCTAATTTTCTATGTTGGCCATTGTTTTAAAAATAACCTTAAGTTAGAACTATTTCTTGGTAGTACTAAAATGATACTTGTCTCCCTCTTTTCTGCAGTTTGATTTGATTTTCAGGGCACTGCCTCTATAAATATTGGTCAGCAGTGACTTCCTACTTTGCTTATTCTCTTTTGTATCCTCTACTGCCATTTGAGCTGCTGTACAAAAAGTACCATCAGATTCTTCATGGCCTGTTTTTATCTGGAAGAGGTACTAATGTTTCATGTTCTTACTCTTCCTATTTCCTGCCTAATTCTGTTATACTGTGATTGCTAGATCTGGATCTAGATGCCTGTGTAATGCTAGTCTGAATTAATAATTTTGTGGTTTGGCTTGAGCTTTTCTTTAGCATGTAAAAAAATAAAACAAATGAGACATAGTAAATTTGGGATGTGCATTCTATGAGAACATAGGCACAAAACAGCTGAAAAATGAGAGGTCTGTCTTTCTGCCTTCCACGTTTGTTTGTCACAATGCTGAAAGTTTGTATGACAGTATATGTATGTTTCTTCTACTTTTGGCTTTACTTGCATCTGTTTCCACTAATATTTTTGTGAATACTTTGCTGTGCATAGGGAGGGAATTCTCCCTCAACTCTTCATGTCAACCTAGAGAAATTGGTAGTTTAAAGTCAGTGTTTACTAATGCTACATACTCTCAGCTATGCAGAGCTGCTTGTGTCTAGAAAATTTTAACTTTGAAGGAATATGAAATCTTAAAATACAGACTTGCAGCTGTAAGCAAAGCAGCTTTAAAACAAGCCTCATGAGACCTCATCTAGTTGAGAACAATGTCTGTAACTTACTGTAACTAACACTCCTTACAAATCTTTATTCCAAGGCACACATGCAGTCATTTTTCCTCTTGAAAACAAAAGGCTGAGTTTCCCTGTTAGTCATATGTACCTTGATTGTGTAGAGGCAACAGAACAAGACATGACTGCCTTCTACTGTTTAAATCCTTATCCTGCTAGAACCTGCTCATGTGCTTAGTCAGATCCAAAATGATTTTTTGTGAGCCTGGATGGATATATAAGTGTTGGCAGGATTGAGATCTTAGGGTGTTACTTTTTTTAATAGACTTTCAAATATAGGGTAAGTCAATAGGACTAATACATACTGAATCAACATAGGGTGCTCAACTTGCAAAAGAATACATTACTGAAATGAGGTGAACCGTATGTATACTTGCCTTTATTATGTTTGTACAGCTTCTTTTGCTTTAATATTTTTCTGACATGTTTTTTTGAACATGATCTTAATCTTTACAAGTCACTGTTCAAAATACATTCACACCAAAATGCTGTTTACAGTCTGGTCCTTGCCAGCTTTTCATTCATGTGTGATTTTTAAGGTGCTGCTATGGTGGTGTTCCTAGTAGAACAGGCCTACTGTAAACAGACTTCCATTAATAGCTTTATATGAACACTACAAGGATAGGGTTGTTTAATGGTAGTAGGCTTCAATGTGTGGTGCAAACATGCATATTCTGTTTCTTTTATTGGTTTTTTTAGCAGTTGATGTAAATTTAAATGTGTACTAGAAGGATTTGCTGCTTAGAGCATGACTGATTTTTTCTTGTTCCAAGTGCCATTGCTATGCAATGAACAGAATGAAGGAACTGCATTGTTCAGCTCTGCATTGCCTTGCAGTCAGGTTGAGGGTGTGTTTGTGTTTGTGCACAACTCCTCCACTTCACGGAAAATGTCATCGGACAGCCTGAACCACTGGAGACTCCCAAAGGCTGGAACTGCTGAGTTAAGTAACAGAAGTCCTTTACTTCTGATTCTTTTTCTTATACTGGCTTTACAGCAGTGTCTTCAGCAAACTCACAGTGGAATATAAGAGATGACTTGTGATGATGTAAACTGTACATTTCACAACAACAAATGCTTTACATGCACGCTTCAAGTACTTGCATGCAGAGCTGGATTGACTCCTTCTATCTACATATATTTGCAGGTGTATCTATGATAAAGCTAGATATGAAAGAGCTGGGGTTTTTGTTCCAGCTTACAGAATTCAGCATCTGATTATGATACAAATTAAATTTGTAATTATTTGAAATAGCTGAGTAATAAGTCTCATGGGTGAGTCTTTCCCAAACCATGTGTGAGTTAATAAGGCTGAGAAATGTCCTTAAGAGTAATTTTCTTCTCAGCACTGGTGGGATTTTAATCTAATGGACAAATGTAGTTTTCAAAGGATGTCCATGTTTAATTCCTCCTGTTTAAGCCAGCAAAATTGCAAGCAGGCATCCACTTCTTAGACCTAATGTTACCAGTGACAATCCCAAAGAAGGAATGTTGTCCTAGTAATTGTGAAACTTTTAAGTATATTAATGCATGCAGAGAAAACCTTGTGCCAAGATACTGTTTCATATTTTCCTCTGTTGGAAACTGAAGTGTTATACAAACCTACTAGTAAGTTATTTGCAAGTATTGAAACGTTTTGTTCACAAATGAAGCACTTAGTTCTGTAAATTATACATATTTTGGAATAAAGTTAAATTCAATCAATTTTTGCCTTCTGTTTTACTGGCTGTGATGTCCCACCCACAGAGAAATGGGTGGGGTGTTCACTGCCTGTTGGCAAGTACCACCCACTGTTCCTTAACATCTTGTCTTTTGAAAGCTAGGTGTCTTTTGAATTGATAAGAGATATGGTAAATTAAATGTCCTTGATCTCTAGAGGCAGCAGAAGTTTCCTGTGTAGTCCTAATTCTTAATGAATTCTAGGAAGTTAATTCCCTTGTATGCTCAGTGAAATACCTCTACAGGTTCAGCGCACTTGCAGATGCCTTCCTTCTAGGACAGACTCTTGGTACAGAAGGATTACTTTGCGTTCTTTCTCTACCCTTCTGCCAGTTTCAGGATTTCTAGAATCATAAGTAACTTCTAGTAGAAATTCAACTGCATTATGATAATTAGGTTTTAAAGTATCCTGCTGGAAAATTACAGTCCTCTCTAACTGCTTCTATAATGTTACACTGTGTTTTATATAACTGAGAAAAATTTTGCCACTGTGAATATTTAGAAGAACATAATCTAGAGTGGGTTGGAGTATGGATCATACTTATCCCTTTTCTTCCTGTACAGTTCCCATGCTTACCAATGACCTCACAATTTCCTGTTAAGGATACAGAATGCTGATTTCTACTGTTACTTGCATATCTGGTATATATAATTCGGAGTAGGTGAACAAGCAGATGCTCCTTGTCTGAAAGTTCATCTCTACTATTACATCAGCTATAGTAACAAATGAAGCATTCTCTAATGTATAGCAGGCTGCTGGTTTCAGTCCCATCCTACCCTGAGGTAAGTATTTGCACAAGGCAGCATTCAGCCCTAGTGGTATTTCCAGAGAGGAGTATGTCATAAACATCTAGAAACAAAATTCCTATTCAGAGCATTTAAAATTATGAGAGTGTGAAATGTACAAGGTGCTGACTACCCTTTCAGGAGGAATAGCCCTATTCCTATTGTAGGGATGATTCTGGTCAGTTCAGGATGTTATTTCAGACTTTCTGTTATTCACAAGAGATTTGGCCCATGGACAAAAGTCATCTTTGACAGACTCATCCTCATGAAACTTTCACAAACAGGAGGCAGCCTAAAAGGCAGGACAAACCTTAACACTTGATTGAGAAGAGGATAATGGCTGAGTAGAGATCAGGGAAGCCTCATGTATTTTTTAACTACTTTCTTGTTTGCTGTTGCTGAGAATTCACCTATTTATTTTACTGGCAGTGAAAGCATCCTGAACAATTTGTGTTCACTTCCTGAATTTCCTTCATACTTCCTAAATTTCCTTCACTAAATGAAATTGCCTGCTGGCAAGCTGTTTGTTTTCTGTCGAAACAATGGAATTGGAGACAGATTTTTTTTTTTTTCCTGGCTCCAGGCTTTGACAGTGAGTCCTCTGAAATCAGTCCTTTAGAAGTTTGGATCTAAAACAGAAGGGGGAAAAATGTTGATTTAACTTTCAGGTGTTCCATCATTGTATTTTTACCTTGTTGTCAACAATTCCCTTTTGGATTGTTTTGGTTTGGCACCTTGAACCCAGGAAGCACTCCTAGCTGATCCAGCCCTTAAGTGTCTTTCCTTTCCTTTAACGGGAATGGTGTTATTCCTGAGAGAGTTCACACATAAACAAGAAGCTGCTGCTTCCTGTGCTAGAAGAACCCAGTGGGCACATAACCTGATTTAAGCATGCAATGGCTTAAATGTTGTGTTTGTTTCTTTCTGTTCTAGGACTTCAGTTAACAGATTTTTCTGGTCTTCTGCTGCAGGTATTGTAGCAATAATCTGCAAGTGTTGTTCTTAGAAATGCTATTTTGTATCAGGTTGTAGTTAAACCTCTGTCTAATCTGTCTGATTTGACAGGCTGAGTTCTCTGGTATGAAACACTGAAAAACAGGGAAATGAAGTCTATAGTTTTCCCTGCAACTTCAAACTTTTTTTTCCCTGCAGTCTTAAAGAATTTTTTACCTGTCTGCAATGGCTGCAGCTTAAAATTATTACAACAAACGTATTTGGCTTTATTTCCTGTTAATTGGTAATGCAGTTCATTTTTCAGTTTTCTCACTGAAGCAGTAGCATTTTCAGTTGTCTGAGTAGGAGAGACTATCATCTCTCCTAGACTGCAAAGTGTTACTAGTTTCACAAATACATATGCTTGAATTTTCTGTTTAGTGGAAAACAAGACTAAAACAAGTCTATGTGGATTTATCTGTCTTGGGGCTATTTGTGAATGATGCTTCTTTTGTAAAGCTTGCAGTTTATATCTAAATATTACAAACAGGATTAGAAAATATATTACCACAGGGAGAAGGGTACAAAGAAGGGAAGAAAATGGTATGTTTAGGGGGTATCTGTTCTGTCAGAATGACACTTGCATAACTAGCACCATAACTGAATAGCAGTTAGGGTAAGTTACTACAACAAAAAATGTGTTTCCTGGAAATTAACAACCAAGCTAGAGCTTGTCTCCAGATAATGGTTGGCTAAGATTTTCAGATACCCAAGAGTACTGAAAGAGATAAAAGATACATGCAAATCACAGTATCAACTATAATGACCTCTACTTTGTAATGGATCTTTATAACGTTTTTTTTATAACTTGCAACAAAATGCCAAACAGGTACAAAAAATTGCTGCCATTGCTCTTCTTCTTCAGGAAGAATATAGGAATGCAGAGGAGAGTATTTTTGGCACAGGTGCTTACTTTGTTCATCATTCAGCAGGTGGCACTGCTCTCTCCACTACAGAGGTACTGCCGCTTGAAAAGTCACATTTGCTGCCGGAAAACTGATGTGGTCCTGTTCTAAACTTCCAGTGCCACAGCTCTCATACTCTGCTGATGTATGCCACTCTACTTAAAGGTATGCTTCTTAAAGAATTGTAACATGTTTTCTATACAAATTAGTGTTCTGAAAGATTTCCAGATTTCCCTAAGCTATTCCCAGGAGAATTAGTATTAGGAGACCAAGCAAACTACTTGGACCTGTTAATTAACACTAGCACTCAGCTCTTGTGTTCTTCTCTAGAAGAAGTCTCATTTCACATGAGTATTGGGTGAAGAGATGAAGCCATGTAATCAGGCCATTTTTTAAAGGAATAAGCACATAATTATTTAGATACATAGAATACGTATCACCTCTTTTAATGAAACTATGCCTCTAGAAGGTAGTAATTCTTGAGCTCTGATGTTGGGATAGCTGAACACAACAAACTGATTGAAGAAAACTACTAAAAACTACATTTATGCATGTTTATTAGTAAAATAAATCTAAAATGACATTGAATTCCTCCATCTGTTTTAAAGTGGAAACCACATGCTATCAGAATCCCTTGCATTGCTATTATTTTCTTCTATTCCAAACTTTTATCAAAGCATCAAAATAGAGAAAGGACAAGTTGCAATGAATCTCTGTCCTGAATACTGAATTGAATTGCAGTGACCTATGTATCTGTGGAAAGACTGCTATTTTACTTTGGGTTTGGTTTAACACAGAAGCAAAAGAGAACTTGATCTGAAACACGTCCCTCAATTAATACAAGATAGAACAAGAATATCAGAATGCACACTAAATACAAACTAAACAAGCAAAGAACACATTACCAGCATTTAAAAAAATCAATCTACTTACAACAAGTAAGAAAATACAATTGTAAATAACTGTCAGTCCCACCACTATCTGCCTTCCAGGTCATTTCAATTTCTTTTTCAGTGCCAGATTTAGGCAAGAATGTAAGCAAATGTTTGTCTGTGAAGCTCAATGAGATTTAGCACTGTTTCAGTTCAGAATATTATTAAATGTCTTGTGGAGTAGGTGTGGATTTAAGAATGTTCCTGAAGTTACACATTGCTTCAGTGCTCAGCAGCATCAAATACCTAATTACCATGCCAGGCTACTGTAGTCACTCAGAGTGAATCTAAATGAAGAGGTTGGACTTCATCCCCAGAAGCAGCTATTTAAGGCTCTAATGAATCTATCTTATGGTCAGGAAGAAACTAAACCTACGTGAAAGTAATTGGCATTCATCGGCTTATAATTCTATTAATAGCCTCTACAAAAGCTACAAGTATCCCCACTGCTCACCAAAACAAAATTACCTTTTTTCTCACAGTCTAAGAAGCTTTTAAAAAAGCGTGAAATTGCAACATAGAACTGCTAGGTCAGTCTAGACTGCACTGCAGCTCCCACTGTGTTAAGGAAAGTAGTCCAGAAAGCAGTGAAACCTCCTGCATTTTTTATTCCCTTCCTTCCCTGACCTCAGTGTTGCACCAGTTCCTGACATCAGTGGTTAAAGAGCCCAGGATGTCATCATGTTTTGTATATTGTTTTGGGTTTGTAAGTGGAATCTGCATACAGGCAATGATGATCATTCTTTTGAAAAGGATTAGAAATGGTTGCAATACTTTTGTCTGATGTAAGAGCACAGTGGCATTTCACCTTGGAATGTTTGAACAGTGTAACCTGTTAAGACGTCCATTTTAAAGGCACATCTTATAGGACAACAGTTAGACTTAGTCGAATGGGTTGGAATCTCTTCCTTTTCTGAAGCTGTATTAGCTACGGCATCTACACTTAACTTGCCTTTGTATTTTGATTGATTTCTTGTGGTCTTGGCTTCTTGACCTACACTGCTGTCAAGAGATTGCAGCATGTCTAAGCAAAACAGCCCATTGTTGTTTGCCTTCCATTTTTTGGCTTGGTTTTGCAGCTGGAAGCAGGCAAGTGGATCTGTTTTACCATTATCCTGCTTAGGTGAAGATAATATTTGGTACAGAAGATCGATACTATTTGTCTTTAACAGAATACTTTTTTTTTCATATATACCTTAGACATACTACTTCTAACCTGGCACTTCTCTGAGATGTGACTATGGTATTAAGTAAAAACTGTTAATGTGAAACTGTGGGAAGGTATTTCTAAAGTATAAGCATGCAGAGTAAGTGTATCATGCAAGGCTCACCAACTGTCAGGCTAAATACCATTGTCAGATTCATGTAGTCATATAAGATTATTACACTCTTGGGTGATGTTCTAGGGTAAGCCCTACACAGTTCATCAGCTTCAGATGAGCTGCACAGATACAAATGAGTAGAAGCTGACCTTTCCAACTCACATACTGAGTCACAACTTCATCTGAAAGCTGATGTAATTGTAATGCACTTCGCCTTTACATCCATTTTATCTGCCTACAATTCTTACTAAAAATAAACCTGTTCTGGGAAGTTAAGTGGACATGTGACAGTGGCCACACTGGATAAGCCCCAGCACTCAGACACTCCTCCCTCTTAATGGTTCCATTGTAGTTCTGCCTAATGCTCCCCAGTGCCAGCATCTGCTTTCTCCTCAATTACCTGCAGTCAAGACAATTAATAAATGCAGGAGCAGAAAGCTCTCAGTTCATTGCCTGCATCAGTTTTGCATTTTTCTTTGTGAATCACTTGAATCTTAACAAAAGAGGTGACCAAATGCCTCTGTTCAGTTAGTTGGAAGCTCTCAGCCATCAGAGGGATTCTCAATGCAGTTTGGCACAGCAGGAATGTCAGAGTCACTCAGTGCTACATGGGGCAGAGCAATACGCTGTCTTTAAAATTTTTGATGTAAGCTGGAAGATGTAGAGACAGGTCAACAAAAGGTTATTAGGACAATGTTAATAGGACAAACTTTATCCTATGGCCATGCTATTTAAATCTGCAAAGGGATTCTGTAGCAATAAGAACAATGCTTATCTGTTGACACCAGCTGTAATGTAAAATCATCTGCTTTACCTTTTAACATCTTTATCATCTTAATCTTAAATCATCTTTACCTTTTAACAGAGCAACACTACCTAGCTCTAGAATTACATGATGGCTGCTCTATTCTGCTGGCACCTTCAAAATTGTGTTGTCATGAAAATGCTATTTTGCAGTGAAAAGATAATAGGTATTTCTTTAAACATGCTGACTAGTTCAGTAGTGACAATTTCTTTATCAGCTCTGTAATTGATAGTATTATTTAGAAAAGTGCCTTGGATAATGTCCCTAATACAGCACTGCAAGTGAACAGATATATTACACTTCTAAACTTGCACATTCAACATTCTGTGTACTAAATTAAGATGGGGGGTGTATGGGTGCCTACCCCTGCATATATATTAAGCCATGGTTTCTGTATATGTGGTAGTACTTGCTTGTTTCTGAGGATTCAACCATTTGCTGTGTACAAATATTTACTGTAGGCAAAACCAAAAGAATTTCCTTTTACAAATGATGTCTAATGCTTCCCATTTTGAACTCATACCACAGTCTCCACATTACAGAAGGATGCACAAGGCTGCAGGCTATTTGAGGGAATGTCTGTGTGTGTTAGATTTCAGTGTTCAAAGCTTTCATTTACCCTGTCTGTCTTAAATTCATTGGATGAGGAAGACCAGGCTAGTAATAAGGGGACACCTTCAGAAGTGAAAGTTGGGGGTAAAAGTTCCCACAGCTTCGCCCTTGGCAAGTGAGCAAGAGAGTAAAAAGAAACAGCAGCATCCATCCCACAGTAGATACAGCAAGACACATTGGGAATGTTCAGATCAAGAGAAAAAAGTGAGAAATACCTTTGTAAATTCCACCAGAAGCCATAACATGGTTACAGTGGCCAACAGAGACAAGGCTAGGTGGTACCTCATGTGTGCCAGAACTTGAGACAGCTGGGTGAACTTGCAGGTGAAAATGTGAGCACTTCCAGGAGAGCTGATGAGTTCGTGTTTTGATGACTTAAGTACCATTTATTTAATTCTGACTTTTTAAAAGCCTGTCAATGTCCTTCTTCCACTCTACTCCACAAGGGTCACAGGTGAAGTTATGTGTATATATACAGTGTGCATGCATTTATATCTAGTCTCTTTCTGCCCTTTTCTCTGCTATCCACATACCTGTACATTATTCTCATTCTCCTGCAAGGCTAAAGAACCATCAGGCTTTACCTGATGATGACAGGAGCTGAACTGTGTTCCCATCATGTCAGCCTTCTGTTTACTAACTTTGGAGAATCTGTATTTTCAACTGGTTTACATGAACTACATCACCTACCACCACCAGTCAAGAAAGGAGTTGGTTTGGTTGGGTTTTTTCCATGAAGTATTACTGGGAGAAAAGAGGAGGCCTGAAAAAGCCAGAAAGCAAGAGCATTGCACAAGTTTATGAGAAGAAGTTAGGCAACTGAAGTTACCAGAACAGGGGAAGTCAAACTCTCCTAAGACACCTCAATTGTGTAAAATACAGCAGAAGCTCAATTACTCCAAACAGATAAGTTCTCCAAAACTCACTGAATGGGCAATCATACTTAAGCCAATTCAGTTTATTAGTTTTGATAGTTTTGCAATAGTTTTAAAAATGCAAAGACTTTGCATATTAAAGTAAAAAAGTTCTTACAGTTTGCTGATTTTAAAGTGAAATTAATGTCAGCAAACCCAAAGATTTTAATTGAGTTAGAAATTGCTAAAAAAAAAAAAAATTAAGAGGATGCACTATTGGAGCCTCTTTGAACAATTCTTTGGGTTTATTCTTTTTCTCCCACAAATTAGTATGAGGAAACAAAAACCAAACATGAGTTCATGTTGTTTTCCAGAAATACTCGTTTTTGTGAGAGAAGCTGGGAAAGAGGCCTAATGAACCCTTCCTGTATTAGGCATTAAAGTGAAAGTGAGACAATTCTAAAATCTTGGGCTAATGAATTCAGATGTTATTCTTTGTTATTACTATTTAATCTTTCAAAACTTATGATCATCCTGTGAATGTAAGACAATGACACAACAAATCACTGGGAGGCATAATGATGTCAAATTTAACACTCGGTATAATTTTTCATTCCTGACTTATGAGTCATCTGTCATTAAAAAGATTTTGAACCCTGTGGCAATAACCTAGGAATTATTTTCATACTTATTAAGAAAGGAGTTAAAGCTGATAGTTCTAGTATGAGATAGTGAGAGCTTTTCTTGGTGGCTTTTCCTTATGTTTTGGTTTTTTTAACTTTTGGTCCTTATTGGGTTTATTTGTCCCGTTCTTAATCTCATCAATTGCATTTCCACCACCTAGACTTTCAAAAGAACATCAAGTGCTGCAGATAAAGTGATGGAGGTGTAAAAACTCCTGCTGAGAAGCTAAATCAGAATCGCATGTCAACACAGTTCAGGCTCAGTCTCTGGCAGGGTGGCAGGATCATTGTTTTTAATGCAATTTACTAATTAAAAATGAGTACCAGATTACGGAAAGTCTGGAATGAAGCAGCTTGCTGAAAGAGTATTTTAGCTCCTTGAACTGCCTGCACCAGAGCCTGCTTTTCATTAAACTGTAATTAATTTGAATATTGCTTGGCAATGATTAAATACTCTACCGAAAAGAACAAACGCGGTTTGTGTTTCATAACCAGTCCTCCGTGTTTGGACTGGAGGTGATTTTACTACAGATGGAAATCTGCAGCAGGGCCGCGGCAGGTGTATTCTATTCAGCAGATGTACTGTAAACGCATTACAGCAGATTAGCTGGATTTCTTCCTTTAAATGTACACTGCGAGAACCAACTTGCCAGCCAGCTGTTTCTTATCGGCCTGTTTAATCTTCCAGAGCCCGGCTTTGCTGCTTCCTTCAGTAGCTATTTCGGTAACGGATCGGGCGAGGGAGAGCGCCGCTATGAATTTTAATGCTTCCACCGGGGAATCCCTCCCGCCTCCTCTTTTTGGATGAGATCCTCGAGGAAAGACCCAGAAGGCAGCGAGGAGGAGGAGAAGGAAAGGGACGGCGTAGCCGCGGTATTGGGGAGAGCGGGAAGGGGGAGCTGCCCGGCGAGGGGGGCCGGCAGCCGCAGGGTGTCATTAGGGAAGGTGGCGAGGCCGACACCGAGGCGGGCTGAGGGGCGGGTGGGGAGCGTGGAGCCATGGGGGAGGAAGGATGACTCGGGGTGTATTTCGCTGCCTGACCGCGGCACGTCAGCAGCAGCCGGAGCGCCGCGGACACATGCACCAGCCGGCATCCCCTGGGGCTGGCCGCGACGGGGACGACGCCGAGGTGATCCCGCTGCCCCTGGGTCCGGGAGAGAAGCAGAGCCCGCGGACCGGGCGGTAGACCGGCCTCCCCATCCGCACTCCGCGCCCCGAGAGGAGCCCCGGTTGGCCGCGAGGGAGCTGGGCGGCAGGCCCCGGGTCGTGCGCTAGCCGCCGGCACAGCCGCCGCTCCCACCGCCGGCCCCCTCCCATGGATAAGGCGGGCTCTCTGCACACCTCAGTGCCCACGCCGCCGCCCCGGCTCTACCTGCCGCGCAACTTCAGCTGCAGCGCTTGCCTCTATGGCAGCCTGGTCGAGCAGTGCAAGGGGGGCTGCAGCCCCGACGGCGAGGCCGCGCCCCCTCCGCCCGTGGTTCGGGAAGCGGCGGGCGAGAAGCCGCCGCCGGCTCCCCGCGGTCGGGAGCCCTCGCTGCCCGCCGTGCCCCCCAGCCCCACACAGCGCCGCCGCGCCAAGTCGCTGCCCACGCCCGGCGACCGCAGCCTGCGCCCGGCGCTGCAGCAGAGCCCCTCTCGCCGCAAGACCGTACGGTTCGCCGACTCCCTCGGCCTGGAGCTTACCTCCGTGCGCCACTTCTGCGAGGCCGACCTGCCGCAGGTGCCGCCGTCCGCCCCACCGCCGCCACAGCCGCAGCGCACCGCCGACCTCTTCAAGACCAGAAAGCCTCCGGCGCTCGGCGACCTGGAGCCGGTGCTGTTCGGGCCGCCACCGCCGCTGCTGGAACCGCTCTTCCCGCCGCAGCCCGGCGCCAGCCCCGGCTTCGCGGAGCGGGTACGGCAGCACAAGGTGAGGCTGGAGTGGGTGCGAGCGGAGCCGGCGGGGCTGCGCGGTGCCGTGCGCGTCCTCAACCTGGCCTACGAGAAGGCTGTGTCGGTGCGCTATACGCTCAACGGCTGGGCCAGCTGCGCCGAGGTGCCCGCCGCCTACCAGCCGGCCGGGCTGGCGGACGGCCTCACTGATCGCTTCGTCTTCCTCCTGCCCTTGGGTGCCGCTGCTGCCGAGGCCACGCTGGAGTTCGCCGTCCGCTACCGCGTCGCTGGCGCCGAGTACTGGGACAACAACGAGGGCGCGAACTACCGGCTGCGGGGTCGGCAGCGCGTCCCGCCCGCTACCGGCCTCCCGCAGGACCCCGACAACACCGCCTGGATCCACTTCATCTGAGGTGGGGACGCGGCGGNNNGAGAGAGGGAGCCGCCGCCGCCCGCGGAGGGGAGCGCAGAGCCCGGCGGAGCCGATCCTGCCGCCGCTGAGGGCCGGCGGGGACCCCTCCGGCCTCGTCAGCCCGCCCAGGGTCTGCGGCCCAGCGCAGGCCTCGTTTCCAGCCGCTTCTGTAAGTCGCCGGAAGGTTTTTCCTGGATTCTGTTCACAGATGAATAGTTTATATTTTCTATTTGACTAGCGATGTCGAGGAGAGACTTTCCAGGGAGCCCGGGCGGCCGGCCGGCCGGCGCGTGTTTCCCGCCTCAGTCTTCAGGTGCATGGTGGCTGTGCAGCCCGGCTCTGGGAAAGGAGAGAGAGAGAGGGACAGGGGGGGCACCTCCAGGATTGACTAGTCGGGACCCACAGGTGCGAACAGACGCTCCCAGGTGCCAGAGGTCAGGATCATCAGCTGTCATCTCAAAAGGGCCACGCTCTGGTGACACGGAGGTCACTGTCTTGGGGCACTACCCGTCGAGCCATCCTGTTTGCATAAGCCTGCTTAAGCGAAGCCTAGCTCCAGTGAAGTGCTGGATCCGTGTTCTGAGCCTCGCTGACCCAGGCGTGGTAAGTGCCCTGCAGGGTTAAGGGCCTGCTAGGGCAGGGTTAAGAGACAGATTATGGTTTTGAGCCCCAAAAGACAAGAGTACATGTGTCTCCAGGTGTAGCTGTGTTCTGTCATGCTGTCAGAATGAATGACTCTTTTAAAGCAAAGATTTCGTTTTTTAAAAATAGTTTTGAACCACTTAATGTGTTTAAATGTACTTGGAAAAGAAAAGTAAGGCCACAAACTAATTGAAATGCATCCCACTGAGAGATTTTAAAAGTTTTATTTAGGTTTCATGTGATATGTTGTCGTAATGGTTTGTTGGGATCTGATGTTAGTTTTGGTAGAATTGATCCCATAAAGCTGCTTGTGTTCAGGTCAGTAGGAAAGTTGTGGAATTGCACCAAAGAAGCTAGAGATGGCAAGAGCAGAATCTGTCAATTTAGTCTGTATCGCAAGCAGCACTTTGAGTTTTATTCCTGTTAACAGTTTAATTGAATTTCTTATGTGTTGATATGCAGGAGTCTGCTTTCTGAAAAATAAAGTGCTCCAAAATTTTTGTGATACATCCAGTAAGTGGCAGGTTTCACAAAAACTGGCTAAATGTAGCCAGACAAATTGAAGAGAGACATCTCTTGCCATTAAAAAAAAAAAAAATTACAGAGCATGCCGACTTCTACCTTCAAAGGCATGTTTTAAATTGTATTAGCAGTAAACAGAGCATTTTCCTTTTTAAACTTACTTTTTCAGGAGTTCAGCTGAATACAGGTTGTGCTGGTGCCAAATCTGTGTGCTAATATTACAGGGTTTAGACGTGTATGTGTGTGCAGGAGAGGGATCTCTGTGACTTCTGAGGATGGTAAAAACGATGTCTGTGATCTTATGTTTATGAAGGGCTGTGAGATCAGGCTTTTAACATTTTGGGTCTTCTGTAGATTGTTTAGGAATGGCATGTGATTTTACAGCTGCATTTTTGTGTTCCTCGAAAGAGTTAAGTGTCCCAAACAGCTTGAGTAATGTCCTAGAACCTTTTGACTTCGGTGGGAATTGAGAGCACTTTTGACTCCTAAGGGTCTGGTTCAGTCAGAATAATGAAGCTTACACATTCTAAGGGGGGGGAAAAAAAAAGGTATGGAAACCTGATGGGAAGAGAGTATCTAATTTACTTTCTCTAGTTCAATGTTTCTGATTTAATAGAAATGATAGCAAGACTCCTTTCTGTAGTATTGGTAGTATGGTTTTAATTTCCCAGTCAGTTTTCTAATCCCTTTGTTTTTAATAGAAATGGAATATTAAAGAAATGTACCTATCAACATCTACTGAGTATTTCCTATTTTAGAATATTAAGGCCCAGATCTTGTAATAAAGTAGTTGCCAGTACATATTTATAAAGCTAGAATTGCAGAACTAGGGTCAAAGTGATGTATTTGATAAAGAAAGCCCAAGTGTCTTTTAGTTAAGCTTACCATTTTTTGTAAGAGCCTTAATACTGGAGAGAAGGAAAAAAACCTTGTCTCCATTTGAAAGCACTTTGAAGTCTGGTGGAAATACAGCCAATCATCTTTTTAATTATGTGTTACAGCTTTCCAAAACATCTTTTGCTTGTCCTTTTTTACCCAAATAGTGAACCAACTGCCCTTATGCAGATTGATTAAATGCTTGGAGTAAAAATAGTTTCTGTGCATTTTAAGTTAACTGATGCTGCAACTTGGCTTATAAACGTTTAAAAACATTTCCTGTTTTAATGGCTTTATAAACACAAAGGGTGCTAAGACCATTTTTAACAGTGAATAACTCTGATTCCAGAACTTATTTTCCAGTGAATGGCAGTTTTCTTTGTGGTTTGGTTTATGCAGCATCTGCAGATCTCTAATAATTTGAAAATCTCCTTATAGCAACCATGGCTTAAACTCTTTAAATTTGGGATACCTAAATGGATATGCAGGCACCAAGTATGCTACCAAGTTGTTCTATCACTGTGGGTTGGTTGGTTTTTTTTTATTTTGATAACTTAGGTGAAATTGCTGTTCCTCTCAAGCTGAAATTCTGTAAGCAGAATTGGGCTGTAGCTTTATAATACCATTCAGTTATTAGTGACTGCATTAATGGCCTCCTCTGTCAAACAAAGCTGAATGTTCAGCCTTTTGAGGCTGGAGCATCCCAGAAGAATGTTTTGCAGAAGAGAGGCTCCTGAGCTTTCAAGCAGTTAAGCCTGTCCTCAGCAGTAAGTTTTGTGAGTAACTTTAAGGGCTTGAACTTGATCACAGATTATCCCTGACAAATGTGTGAGTTGAGTAAAAGACATGGTCTTGCAGAAGTTATAAACGCCGACTTTTTTAAGCCTGGCAAGGTATAATTGCACCCAGTCAGCTTGGACTAGAAAATGCTGTTGATGGTGTCTGTGGAAGAAGTTTGAGGAGTTGTAGTAGGAATTTATCAGTGGTCTATGCCAAAGCTGCACTCCTTTGATTACATATTTTTGCTTCTATCACACAGATTTTCAAGCAAGATTTATTCAGCTTTCTAGAAACATGTTCACTTGCGGAGTATTTTTTGGCAGCATTCATGTACTGTTTCCAATCCTTTAGATTTCAGTCTGATGCCAGCTATATGTGGCTTGCTTAGAAGCATTGTGATAAATGGAGATGAAATAAAAATCCCAAATAATAATTATGTAGTATTTACATGAACGATTACTTTGAGAAGAAAGACTTTTGTTGAAGAGGATAATTTTCAGGTTAGCAGGACATCGATCATTTTAATGGAGCAGGAGCAAAAGCAGTTTTTAAAATCGTGTTTCTAAAGAATATAGTTCCACAAGATTAACTTTCAGAGGCAAAGTAAAATATTTGAAAATTTTCAAGCCAACCTTCTTCTGGAAAAAAATGTCAACTCAGTGTTTTTATTTGCATGAATAGAGCCTATGCCACCTTCCTTTCCAAGTGATACTGGAATGGTACTGGAATAGGCAAGGCAATAATCCTTAGGTCATGTACTTCACTTTTAAGTGAATTATTCATTGCTTGTATCTTTGCAGAGGTATGAATGTGTCTGCCATTTAGTGGGCAAAGCTGTAGCTTTCTGAAATGTGCCATGTTATTTTACGTGCAATCTAATGATACTTTACACAGTGAGTCAAATTGTACTGTATGTCTGATATAGATATATATATAGAGAGAGATATATGTATGTGTTTGCTGCTTCACACTTAAACTGGTAGGTTTTGGCACATGATTCTATGCTTTTCATGGCAATATTTGTGAAGTCTACCCTAATTATTAGAAATCCTAGAAGGAGTCAGGACTATTAAGTGACTGTAAATGGAATTTCAGCTAGCTAAACAAGCTACTATTTACTAGTATAAAATCAGCAATTGAAACTGTCGTACTCATTTTCAAGTAACGTACATCATGGCAGGTAATTAGGCTTTTTTCTCCCTTCACCATTTGCAAAGAATTTTTTGATGTGAATGTGTGTGCCCTGGTGTCTCAGAAACCAACAGAAGTGCACACTGTTATTTCAGTGTATGTGAGGGGAAAATGTACCACTTAAATGAACAAATGTCTGTTTGTGCATAAGCACCATGTCTTTCCAGATACATGGAATGTTTTACTGTAGCGCCAATGGGCAAACATCTGCTAATCCTGTCATTTAAAGTATGTCATTTAAAGTATTTAAAGTAAATCCTGTCATGTAAAGTTACTTACAGAAACACTCACTCTGGGGTTTTAAACATGTTATTGAATATATATTGAAATTTTGATGTGCCTTTCAACATTTCCTACAAAGAAATCTTGTGTTCCTTAGCTCTCTCACCAAAATGTCCAAAAATGGCTTGGTCCTCAAAATAAAATTTATACTAACAATATAATAACCAATTCTGATTCATGATACATATTTAGTTTTGCCAGATACCCTGTATCTGTAGCAGCCAGAAGAATTTGATAATATTACAGTGAAAGAATTTACAGGCAGAACTGTCTTCCTAGTAGACCTTTACAATGATGTAGTTAAGTGTAAAAAAGAAAAAATAAAATAATCAACTGTGACTATAGTTAATATAACAAAATATTTATTGTATATATTCACCTCTTACACAGATACTCTAAGTATATATTCTACCTGAAACCAGAAAATCTAATTTTTTATGAAATCTATTTGTGGAGACATAGTCTTTTCAGCTTTTACTGTTATTTATCTGATGCTGTATAATGCATATCATCACAACTTGTGATGGATTTAATCTGTCTGCACAGTTCATTACATGACATAGAAGTGCTCACTGTAAGGAATATCTGAAGAAAATGACTTACCTTTTAATTATAGCTGCATGGCTTCTTGGCAAATCATCAGTAATTCTGTTTCTTGTATGCACTTTGTGCACATATTCGAATATGTGAAAGGATTAGGTGCTGAAGTGAAAATATTTTTGAGTACTGAAATTAAGGTTTTTCAAACATAAGTAGTTTAAGATAGCAAGGAAATGTAGTCAATTTTGCTGTAAAATAAAAATATCTAGCCTTGTGTAGACCTGATTAGTATTTATGGAAGATGGTGACATTTGTCAAAATGACACTTTTTCAGGGAAACAGACCTGTTTCAATGGGAAAGTTTTCTTAGGCTCAAGCTTATATAAGAGAATTGCCCTAAAGTAGTGAAGTGGTAAGAGTGCTTCCTTACATCATTGTACGGAGTTGAATGTAGGTCTTCCATGACTGAAGTGGGTACTGGGCTGTAAGTCCACTGGCTACTGGTCGGACTCTTTCTCTAACCAGCTTATAAATACAACATTTAAATTATTTTACAGAGAGGATTTTTAACCCTGGATTTCTCTCTCTGGTATGAGTATCTTCATTCAGCAATCCTGGCTTTTGTTTGAGCTTTCTGTTGATGAGAGAGGTCTGATTTTATTTTTATGCAACACAAGACGATTATTTTACATTCTATTTTTGGGAAGGCAGAAGAACTGTTTTAATTTTAGGTTTTTAATATTAAAACAGTATCATGCAGAATAAAAATATGCTTGAAATAACATATGCACTAGTGATTCCAAAGAATAGAGCTATTAAAAATGTGAAATGTGACTTTTTTTTTTTTTATATATGTGCTTTGATTTAGTAAGGCTTGGAGAAGGTTCTAGTCTCCAGTGCAAGTGTATTAATACCAGGGGTTTCTTTCTATGCAATATTCTGATGCACCTGGGTTTTTTTCTAGGGATTAACTTGATTGCTGTAGTTGATGTAATGGTGTATGTGTGTGTATAGAAGTGTCACTGAGGAAACTGTATGTCATAAATAGTGTTAGATCTGTAGGCTCTTGTTTGTCCAATCTGACTTCACTAAATCATAATCATACTCCTTTGAGTAATAGTATCAAGACAGTACTTTGTAAAATTGTGTAATAAAGCTTCACATTATAGTTTATCGCTGTCTAGGGCAAAAAGTTGTGTTACTGTCATGACTTGAAAAATTTTTGTGTTTCTGTATCTTAAAAATAAGCCAAATTGTGTTATGTTTTTAAACTCAAAGAGGTAATATTTGTGTTTTTAAAGATAATCAGAAGTAGTAAAACTGCAGTTGGTTTGGGTTACTCATAAATCCAGTGTCTAAACTGTTAATAACAAACGTTTGCGTACATCCTGTAACTGGCTTCCTGGAGGTGTACCCTGGCATGAAGTTCTGCATTTTAAGGTTGATGCAAAATGAGCTCTACCTGGGTGCAAAACCTGCCTACAGCTGGACTTGAATCCATGTTGTAATGCTGTGACGGAAAATTACTGTTCTTGGGACAGTTTAAACAATCCTAATTCCTTCCTTTATAGTGTTACGCATTATTTTTTTGTAATGGAAATGCTGTCTGTTGAAGACAGGGTTCTTTAACCTGCAAGTTTTTATTACTGGTTCTTTGATTTACCCTGAGCTTGTTGTTGGTTTGGTTTGTTTTTTTTTAAAGTAGTTGTTTCTTAACTATGTAATTAATTAGTAAATTACTTTTGGTTATAGTGTCTTCTGCAGTGTTTCTATTTCACCAAATAATGTTTGTTTGTAATGTTTGTAAAAGTAATGTAATATCACCAAAAATGCAAAATCAACATTTTCTACTAATGCCTTGTAACTGACTTAGCCTTACAGAATTTCAGATAATTTTCCACCAAAACTGCATCTAGTCACTGGTTGTCACAATTATGAAAGATATATATTTATAAACCTGTAGCTTCCAGCTGTCATTAAAGATTCATGATACAGATTGTGAACTCGTGGTGAATATAAACCTCTTTTTTTTTTTTAACTGACAAATGGTGAGTTCTTTTTTTGTGGAGGGTCTGAAACAATTATGTTCCTTTTCATCCATACTGCATGTATGAAGTCATGTTGTGATATAGCTGCACATTTGAAGACAAATATCTAGTATTTGGGCCAGATTTTGCAGACAAGTTGTCTTCAGGCAGTTTCTATTAAGAGTGTTTGCTGTGGAAGCTGCAGTACACTGAGTTATGGTGGTAGTTTGGTCTTCTGAAGGCTAGCCATCTTTCAGGAAGATAGAATGAGATTATTGGTGGACATAGATGGATGTATGTAGCTGTCTTGGTCTTGTGTCGTACACAGCATGTCAGAGACAGTCTAGCAGTCTGTGGTTCAGAAAGGGATGTCTGTACTTCAGCTGTTCTGGCTTTGCTCCATCCCAGCTTTGCATCATTATGGTCACTTGTAACAGTTGAAATGTTCTTAAGTGCAGTTCAGCATTTAGCTGTGAAAGCCGGTGCTAGGTTTTAGAAAGTAGAGAAACAGCAGTCTTTCAGGGGAGGAGGGAGTGGCTTTCCTTAAGGCAAGATATGAGATATGTGAGAACTGGGATTTTCGTCTTCGCAAAAAGAACAATTGAGATTTTTCAGTGCTGAAGGACTAGCAGAAAGGTTTCTGAGCCCTGTGGATATTCAGCAGTCCCTGCAGTCAAGCTTTTTCTTTAACCAGCATGTGCCTTTTCCTCTAGCAGTGATGCAGAATTGAGGCTGTCTAGGAATTAGCTGAATTAATTGGAAGGAATCTTCCAAATACTCTCACTCTTAACTGCTGAGTTCCAAATGTGTGTTTGTTGAGTTGTTATAATTTCCTAGTTTTTGGTCTTTCACTGCAGATTGCATCTATCTTAGAATGCCAAGAACAGTTTTCTTTTCTTTTAACCAGCACTTTTAAACATGTCTTTATAATACAGATAAAAGATACATAGCTATAAGGAGAAAAAATGTTACATTTGTGTTCTCATTTAATTAGTACAACTTATGTTTCTGACAGAGTACAGAAAAATCTGCTTAGCTGTCTCATCATTATTAAGAACAAAAATAATGAAGCATGGGGTTTTTTTTGGAAGGGCAACGTAATTAAATGTAGCCCCAGATTTAAGGGTTTTTTCCAGAGGGAATTTTTCCAGATTTAATGTCTATCTAATCTTTTTGTTTAAGTAAAATGAACTTTTAGCTCACATAAATTACAGAATTCAGAACTGCTTTCTTAAAGTGCCATTATATAAATATTAGACTGTAATAGTTAGAATAATAGAGTGTAATTTCCCTTTTTGGTAAGGCATCTTCTTTGAATTTGAAACTGCTGTAATGCTTGGGTGATCCTGTAGTAATGAGATTATAGTTCTGTGTGAAGAATATAATGAAGTCATGGTGCTTGAAAATGAAAAAGAAAAAAGAAGGCTAGTTTTACATTGTTCTTTACTCTTGGATTAGCTTTTCTTTTCTTTCACTCTTATGTGGGACAAAATGGCTGCTGTAATTTGTCTGTTAACCAGAACTCCATACAGTAGATAGTCCTATTAATACTAGGTGTTAAAATGTTTGAAGTATTCCTGTAGCAGTACTGCTAATAATGAAAATAACCATCCCTATTTCTTAGTGTCCCTTTCTGGGAGCTGCTTGGAATCTACCAACACTTTTTGGTCTGACTGATGGGTTGAATTGGCTCTGGGGGAGTACTGAATGCTATGTCTGTCTCAAGTGGGGCAGTCCTGTGACCGGCTGAGGTGGCCTGAGCAAGGAGGATCAGGTACATGGAGGAGGCAGAGGGAGTGGGAGCAAGAGCCTGGTCTTTCAGCAGCAGGGAGCTGTTGTGATTTAGAGCCATAGTTTCCAACCTTTTCTTGACCTCAGGATGGCTGCCTCTTCTTCCTTACAACTTTCCCTGTTTGCATGGGCAGCTAAAAGGGAGAAGTAGGGATTGTCTTTGCTACCTCTGAAGAGTGGCCTTTGGCATGACTATGTCAGGTTCCTTACCAGAAATACTACTTTAGTTTCAGATCAGTTGTAGATGAGGATGATATGTTGCAGGAGGACAAAAAAAAAAGTAGAGCCATGCAATGGTGATGATGTACCAGTTTTATCACTGACTTTGCCTCCCCAGTTGTGGCAAAAGTGACAGGTTGTTGGAACAGATAGGAGTTGCCAAGAGCACTTAATTCTTTCACTTTCTTTTGATCTAAACCGGTGCAGTGAAGAAGGGAGAAGGGTGGTGGCTTAAAAACAGAAATACTCTTGAGTCCTAAGAAATGCAGACTCACCCTCCTATCTTGTGGATTGATTTTTGTGGTTAGAGGAAGGTACATGTGCTGTACCTCCATTATAAGCATCTATAAGCAAAACGCATTAAATAGCATAAATAATTTAAACACTATAAACAAATGACAAATAAAACAGCCTAATAGCAGAGGATGTAGGATACATTAAATTAGATCAGATCTGAAGTGACTGGATTATGCTTTGTCAGGAACAGAGAGATATAAATATTGCGAGGCAAACTCTAACCAGCCCAGATACCACAGACTAAATTCTCCTGCCAAGGACTGTTCTTCTAAGACTGTGTCTCAAGTGGTGTGGGGAGAGTGGAGAAAATTACACTGAGGACACTCCTGAGCTGCTCTCAAAATTTGTCTGGGCCATCTGCACTATATCTTGGTGGTAGCTTACACTTAACATTTCCCTGGAAATGGCTTGCCAAAGGATATTCAGTGTTCCATCAGCCCAGTCCCATTTCCCCATGTTAAAACACGTTTGCCTGTAGAAGTGGCACTGCCTTATGTCGATGACTTCTGTAGTCTCACTAAGACTGATGCAGCTTCATTAGTGGAAAAGCAGTTTCCCTTCTGAGATAGTGGAAGAATGTTTTCCCCAAAGCTCCAAGTCAGTCTCTGATATTGAAAGGTCTTATTGACTTAATGGCTTGCATCACATTTTAGACTGTCTGTCCCTTCCTGTCAGGTCACAATTTGGGTGTGCTGCAAGAGGATATTGGGAGAGAAGAAAGACATAAGATGATGAGTACAGTAAAACAAGGTCTGAGTTAATTTATTGGTGCAGTACTGTGAGTAGTTTTTAAACATTTTCAGTGAAGCAAGATGTGCTTCATAGTTTTTCGGTTCTCGAAGCTGAACAAAATGAAGTGATGCTGAAGCAGAGATGTCACTGCAGTCAGTACCCTTCCTTGTCCGTGCTACAGCAGGAACGTTTGGAGTACCACCATGTGGTGACACGATGCTATAACTTCTCTTTTAACTTGCAGTTCCTTAAATCGGCACATCACTCTTTGATCGTCTGGAGCATTGCACTTACTAATGAACTCGTGTTATTAATTCTGCAGTGTTCTTGGGTTTTTCCTTCTCTCCTTCAAAATGCGCAGTGCAAGTGGTGTGATTTCCATTGCCTCTTTCTTGCTGTGATGTCTCCCAGCATCACTACAGAAAAGCCTCACATTTTCCCTTGAGGGGCTGAGGCTCATTCTTGATTGATTTATTGTTGCAGTTCTGTTTATTCACATCTAGACTGATGTGACTATAGATGTTATGTCCTTTATATGTCAGTTTGATGTCTTAGAACTCTGTGATGGGAGGCATTGCTACAGGAAGATTGTACATTCCTGATCTCTCAGTATGAAGAAAAAGGATCTTTATGCACAGGACATCAGCTGTCTGGATGCACCAGTTCAGGGGAGCATTAGAAACTGAGATCTGCTGCACTCCAAACCGAATAATCAGAGCTGCTTAGGTAATTGTCTTACTGCTAATTTAATGACAGACGTTGACATTGCCCTTATTTTTATGGTCATTAAAACACCACCAAGTGTTATCATTTATGTATTTTTGTTCGTTTAGTTTTATACCACTGGGTGTTTTTCTCCTCTGGTGAAAAGTAACAATTACAGGATTTGTATTTTATACATGATGGGTCAAGATTCACTGGGAGAGGTAGCACTTCACTAGTTGAGGTAGTACTTCACTGGTTGAAAACTAGACACAGTTTCAGGTAGGCAATCTTTTTAGAACTGGTTTTGATAAAAATCTTAGAAAACTTACTATGGATTAAAAAAATAATTCCAAGTATAGCTTATATTAGTGTTAGGTGACTTGAGAGAAGGTGGTGATATAATTAACCCCTAGTAGATACAGAGATGTAATTGTTGGTTGTGGGAGAAGTATGGAAATCATAATTTGCCATAAAACCAGTCTCTTACTGAGTCTATAATGTTTAGTAGCTAGTAAGTATGAGTGTTAAGCTCTTAAGCTCGGCATCAAGAGAGGTCCTGGTACTCCTCTTTAAGCAAAAGGAACATCACTTCTGCAACTGTACACCACGAAAGAAAGGCTGAATTCTGTTGCAGATGGTTTCTTCAGAAGGTTGTCATTTATCCGTACTCATGTGTAACCTTATAAGCACTCATCTAATAGACAGATGAGGGCAAAGCTTCAGGAAGAGGTCAGATCTGGCAGTTTTCACTACTCCCCAGGTTCCTTAGGGGATTACAGAAATTACTATTTCATATTTTATTGCTCAAAATGAAAGAATACAAACATTTTAAGGAAAAAAAAAAAATTTAAAAATGCATTACAATCCTCTGGACTTATCTCTTAAAGGGAGATCCACAAGGGTCACATATTAGGTGGCAATGAAGGAAGGGCCTCCTACTCTAGTCAATTTGGGAAAAAAGATAGTATGGAAGAAACAGTATTTAATTGAAACATGCTTTCCTATCTCTATTTGCCTGCATTCATTCTGAAACAAACTTTCCCTTTGTAAGTACACAGGGAGGTCAAAGATCAAAATGGACCCAGGGAGGCTGTAAAAAAGGCCAGGATCAAGCTCCTAGCTCTCAGGGCCCTAAATGTTGTCACAGTAAATACTGCATGATACTGTGAATAATGGATAAGTACTAACAGGTTTTAAAGCATTTACACTGGGTTTACTGGAGTCTTTTGTTTATTAGCGCCTGCCAAGGAGCTCCTGCTTGAATGGTCAAACCCACTCTTTCCTCTTAGTCAATTTTTAGTTTAACTTCTATAGAGAAGATAGTTTTATCTTAAATACACAGTGGAGTCTCTCTTGCCAGGGCTTTTTTCTTTGACTTGTGTAGGAAAAAATAGTTCCTAGGATTTAAAAAAACCCACCAATTACTTTGACATCCCTTCAGACTGTAACAGAAAGCCCTCTCTTTTCATACATTAGAAAGGTTTCTGTATAACCTGCAGTGTATTTCTGCCCTTTAGAAGTGCTATGCTTTTGAAAGGAGCTTTCAAAGGAGTATGAATTTTGCCTTTATCTTATATGCATTAAATATTCCTCTGCTTCCTCCTAGATCAACTTACAGTACTTGGGTTTCATTCCTGTTTTGTGCTTAGCTTCTAATCAGTATTTTGTAATTCTGGGGGGGAAAAAAGTCTTCCTTAGACCACAACTGTGCTGTAGTATTGCATTTTCTTAAAGTGCAGGTCTGTACAACTCAACCTTACCCTTAGATGTCACAGCAACTTTGAGAGCACTTTTGTGGATTCATTAAACGTTAAGACTAATGGAATCAGCAGCTTTAGTTAACTGGTTCGCAAAGTGGAAGTTTTTGTTTCATTCCTGTGATGTTATTACAGCAGTGCGCCCACTTGATCTTAAAGACAGACACAAATGGTACATTATATGTCAGCTGTTACTGATTACACAAGTTTCCAAAGTCTCTACTGAAAGCATCATAATTGCTAGGCATAAGATGTACCATTCCTTAATTGCTTGTGACAGTGGTAGTGTTTACCAGACAAAAAACACAGCCTAAACAATCCACTGTAGAACCTTGATAAACTATCACTGCATGAGTTGCTTATTAAGAAAGCAGGTAAATCAGCAGATATAGACCTTATGCCTCAAAGGCAGAAATATTGATTATGTAGTAAAATGAAGAAGGAAAACAAAAGGACTAATAAATTCTGTAAAGAAGTAAAACTCATGCAAAGAGGTAGTTGATATGGCTTCTTTGCAACTCTAATTAGGAAAAATATTAGGGGGTTAGGGAAACATTGCTTTTCAGTATCTTTGGAGCAATAGAAAACTATTTCAGGGAAAGCTGTAGTCCAGGTTATGAAAACAGACGTGCCTACTACAGAATTATCATATTAAGGCAGTTGCTACTAAATTTGATATTCAAATTAATCTTGGGAAGTATGTATTTTAGCAAATAAATGTTGTTTCCCAGAATATCATAGATAACATCCTCAGGTTATAGAAATCAGACAATAGAATAAAATAACCCTCACAGCTATGCAGATGTTAAATGTTTTTATCATTGCAATTACTCTGGCTTTGTATATATGTTCATAAGTGGTATTCTTCAGGTTGCCAAAGCAGGATATTCTGTACTTCACTGACTGATGACAAACTACACCCGAATATTTTATATGGATTTATTTCATTATTCAAGCTTAGTCCTCAATGGATTTTATGTACTTCTCATAGGCATCTTCAGTCATCAGTTCATCAAGTTCAGCAGGGTTTTCCACAGTCATCTTGATAAGCCAACCTGTAGTTAGGAAATGAAAAAACAAAGAAACCAGTTGCTAATATCCTACAAGATAGATTCATTCATGTTAGGGTCTTAGAAAAAGAACTCCCAGTATGCATAGAAGCCCTGTAACACTGGTACTATCAACAGGATTTCTTATGCAGGCAAAACAATGGTTCGATACTTTCAAAAAGAATAACTGAACAACCAACCTATCATAAGAAAGGGCCTTTTGAGTCAGACCAGTTGTCTAATTTAGTACTGTCTCTAACAGTGGCATTAAGGAGGTGCAGTCTAGAAAGAGTAAAAGGGCCTGACCTCTCAGTATCATGAGCTGTTACCAGATTAAAAGAAAGAAATGCAATCAAAGGGAAGAGATTTAAATTCAGCCACAGTCTGTGTCTGTAAAGAACACACTGTAAAGCAGCTGTCAGCAAACACTAAAATTACAGTAATACTTTAATGTTAAATTACATTGGGCTTGAACTATGTTAAGTACATTCCATTTAAGCCTCCACACCATTAAACCGCAAGAATTAGGAACTGCAGAGCCTTTTGTGATAGCTAGAATCCAGGTGGTGTTCATTACTGAAAGATAAAAATGACAACTTACCATCTTGATAACAAGATTTATTGACGAGCCCTGGATTATCTGCAAGGGCAGCATTAATCTCGGTCACTTCTCCTGAGAGAGGAGAATAGAGTTCACTAGCAGCTTTCACACTTTCCAAAGCTCCAAACTCATCTGAAACACAGAATATGATTGAACAGTTTCAAAAGAGGAAAACAGAAAGCTCTTTAGGTTTTTAGTCAGATATGCTGGTGATGATCTAGGCACTGAAGAAGTGTCTTGATCTTGGAGCAAAGAAAACTGTCAAACAGCAGTTTCAAATACTTGATTTTTAACTCAATTTCTCCACAGTTCAATAAGCAGGTATCTTCTGCTACCATGCAAGGTCTGACAGTGAGAATCTGAAGTTAAAGCTGTCTCTTGTAGAAATACCTGAATTTATTTTGCATCTGGAATATTTATATGGTATTAATGAACATAAAGGCCACTTCATTCATCTTTGCCCAGGGAGAGTGGGATGAGTAGAATAATTACTTCATAAGAAATGAGAGCTGAAACTTACCGTGTTTACTCAACTTTGTCCCAACTTCTGGAAGACTACAGTAAACAACATCTCCTAATGCTTCCTTAAAAGAAAAACAAAAGCATCAAAGCACACATTAAAAAACTATACACAGGAGAGAGTTGATACAGGAGCTCTAGAATCTGTGTATAAGCAATCTCATCTCTTAGTTCTCATTCTTTAAGGAATGTGTATTTTTCACTTTTTCTTTTCTTGGAAAAAAAACTGTTCTGCTATCCTGCCCCAAATGCCAAATGCTTGTTTATCTATAACAGCATTAACAACCCTCAAGCTGAGTTACCAGGTTTACATACAGATTCCTTCAAGCAGAATGAGAAACATCATCTGTTGATCTTCTTTGTGTTAGCTAAAGTAACAACTGTTTTAAAGAATAAAGTTCCAAGTGATCTGAGGGAATTATCTTTTGTTACAAAGCACAGAGGATTTACTTCCAGTGGAGTTTGAAAGAAAACACAATTGATTCCTTCCCAGGGACAGGGACAACTGGAGAGCTGTTAGCATAGGCTTTGTCCTTATTGACTTAATAAGGAGCCTTATCACCATAAGAATCGGCTCAAGAATAGGCTTCTGCCTGTTCACTGACAAGTGTATCCTATCTCACCACAGACTAGGGGTTTTACAGAGTATTACTGTTCTGTACAGAAAACTGAGATTACAGGAAATGCTGTTTGTCCTAAGAAACATTAATTCCACTTCACTGGTAGCTTCTCACATTGGATTTTCTTAAGTTTCACATACAATTAATCTCTATCTGGAATTTGCCTGTGACTATTCCAAATAAAGTACTTGCATGAGAACAAAATAACAACATCCAAAGGACTTCCTATCCTAGAGTAAGAAATAGCTGCCATATTGTACTTCTCATCACTACTGTTCTTAGCCAGAGGAATTGCACCATATCCACGTTCAAGAGAAGTTTGGCCCAAAAAGTGCACAGTACCTTCTTCATGAAGCCACAAACTCCTCAGGCCTATAAGAACTGAAGTAATAAAGGAGGTTTTAAATTCTGCCTGAACCATTAAGTTTCTCATCAAGTTCAGCTCTGCATAGGCTCAACCTGAAGTGATTAAGAAGTTATCAGAATGCTGCAGCAGCATTCACTTCACAAATGATGTGATAGATCCAAGTTCAAAAATCACACTCATTGTGTAGCATATGCAATTAGAACAATAAAAAGCAGTAACTGTCCAAAGAGCAAGGACAAGAGCAGGTACAAGTAAATAAATATTGCAGAGTTGGGTCTGCAACAGGGGAGGGATCAATACCTGTGCAAAATTGCTGATTCCTACTGTTCCAATGCCATTTTCAACTGATATCCATTCATGCTTGTCTGTGTATTTGCGGGCTAAAATACAAACAAACTCAGTAGTTCAGAAATAAGTGACACGTCGCTCACTTAAATATAACACCACATTTGCAGGCTTAAACTGGGGGGGGGGGGGGGGGGTTTNTCAACAGCACATATCATTCACAGAAGCATTTTGTTTGGCTCGTGACATGTTTACTGACATGGTAGCAGCTCACTAGGTGTCCTGCTGAGGGTACCTGTGCAATCATCTGGAGACTGATAAAGTACAGGAGCAAAAAGAATAGTTCTACTTCAAACAAAAGGATAAATCTAAAGCATATATGTGTACTTTACTCACAGAAATGCATAACTATGATAGCATAGTGGCTTTTCAAGCCTATTCAGTGTTTGTTTCTGACAACCACTTTACTATTCCTGCAAAGGCCAGTGCTAATACCTTTTTAGAAAGTGTCAGCACTACAACATCTCATTTGAAGTACTTACATAGAGCCATCAGTTGAAGTTAAAAAGTTGCAACCTAGTTAAAGTGGCTGATTCCCTTCCCTCCTCCTGACATCTCCCATAGTGTCTATTTCTCCCTGTTTAATATTGTTACAGATCTATGTAAGATGAAAGCAAATTAATACAGAACAAATTAATATGACTCATACAGACAACTCATGAGAATTTGCTCTCTGTTAATACTTTTACCATGAGAAGAACACAGTAGTTATTTCCCATAGGTTTCAAATAAGCATTTTTAAGACCTGTTAAGTCTTTTCACACCAATCTTACAATTCGACATATCTTTTAGAGCTGTAAGATTCAGGGCAGCTTGTACTAGCTCTTATTAGAAACAATTCTTTTTATATAGTCACATGGAGAAACTTCAAAAGAAGTAATTGAAACAGGCAACATTTTTCTTGCCAACATTTTACCCGGAACTTTGCTTACTCTGTGCATTTTCAGCTGCTTTCTCTGTTTTCTCACTTCCATAGCTTTCCCATGGATACTTTCTTCCTCCTTCTTAAATAATTTTATTTTAATTTTCACTTGTAGCACCTATCCAATCAGGCAAGGGATGTTCCAGAAGCTGGAGAAGTTTACTTCTTAAACAGAGCTGTGTGATTACTGCCAGAGTAGTATAGCTGAACCTTCCTTTTGAGTTCTAAGTTCTCTCAGGCTCTTCCTCTAGGCTGGACTCCTTATACCCACAACAGAAACTACACTTCTGCAGATCCTATAAACTTATACATGAAGGAAAACAGAAATCTCACTGTAAACATGCTAAAAATCTTTTTACAATAAGTCAGTCATATCTTAAGCTGTTTCAGTTGTAATGATTCTCTTACTTTTATCTGAACACACGTAAGGGAAGCAAGTCTCAGGTAAAATGGTTTGGCTTTGAAGATGGCTTAAGTTTTATAGACTTCAGTAGGGCAATACAAGTTTTTCCAAGTATAGTGCACAAAAGATTTTGGGTGAAACACAAATAAATATTTTTCCATAAATTATCACTCAAAAAAACCCCAAAAACCAGAGAAATTCAGCTAACATTATTTATACCTACAAAAAAATCTCTCAGAACATGTTCTAATGAACAGAAGAAATCAAATTAGGTCAAGAAAATAAATCCACTGGAAATGAGTAATGAACCATAAAAATGGAGAATGACACAGAATCTCAAACCAAGCTGAGCATTTGTGACATTACACATCACAAAGAAGCCAGCCAATTATTTTTTGTGTGTAGGATAATAATATTGTGTAGGATTAGTTTATAAAGCAAGGTCAAAAAAAAAAAGAAACACAGATGACTTCCACAAGTAGTTTGGAACACAGCAGTAAAATGTTCTCAACAGTTAGACAGGACAAAAAAAAGTGAAAAATGGAAAATTCTAACTATGCAACAAAGACCACTGCAAATAAAGTAAAGGTCAAATTAAAAATAGTTAATGAGTAATCTCAAAATTTGAACTTTGAGCTTTTGTGATCAACCCCTTAAATAAATTAAATGAATATGAAATGTCAAAGCATACCAAATCTCTTCTGAGAGCACTCTTTTCCACAAGAGCAGCTACATTTATTCTAGCTTCATTCATTTCCACATGACTTTATTTTCAGCTTAACTAGCACATTTGGAATTCAGCCCTTCATTTAGTTTAGTCTGCCTTGATTAAATATTTCTGAAATAGAAAAGTGAAGGAAAACTCATACCTCCACAAAGAGGCATGCAGAATTTTTCCTCTCTGCCTAAAACAACAGCATAATTTACCTTATTCCTTCAAGTTGTATCTATAGAAAAACAATGGGTACATTAAGCAATTAGAGTAGTGGAAAAAGCTTAGCTCTTGAATCAATTTGCAAGTAATGACCAATAAATGTTATTTCTTTCACTTGGAGCAGAAGGCAGTTAAACAAGCTAAAAGACTATCTGGAAGGAAAGTTAATGATTTCTTAATAGCAGTCATTACTTTTATAGCATATTCTCTTCCACCTTTTCTGTTTGCTGTAGTAGCACAGATTCTGTTTCGGACTTCTGTGGCTAACTTACATTCAAAGAGAGCTTCAACAGCAGCAGATACTTTCAGAAGTAACTTCATTAAGTGCAAAGTCACATCCGATCCCACTGTAAATATCCACCTCCTGCCTTACCCGTTCTGTAGCTATACCGCACAGAGGCTAGGGAATCAGAGCCAAACTTATTTAGCCCGAACCAGCTCAAGCCCTCCAGACCTGGCTGAGGTTTCCTGGCAGCCTAGGCCAATGTACCCGCTGTGGGCCTGCCTCCTCCAGCCACCCGGTTCTGCCCCTATCTTGTGCTGATGCTCCTTGGAGCTATCCATGGGCTCTTTCAGCATGACGTTCCCACGCGTTTGGTCAAGTTGTGCTCTCCACACTCGGCCCACTCTGAAACCTGCAGCTGGGGCCAGAGACTGGGGCCACTTTGCTAACGAACTGCAGCACAGGGAGGTTACAAGTTTTCTGCCAGTTAAAGGAACTGAACGTGCTCCTCGTGGGAGGAGGGACTGGGAGATCATCAGTACTGGGACAGGTGCAACCTGCACTGCCAGAAGCAGAGTCATTTCTTGCCCCCTGCAGCTATAAGCCCTTGCAAGGCTTCAGCCATCTTGCCGCAGGCTTTTCGCAGATGCCCAGCACAGCGGGTGGAGGGATGCGTCCGAGAGCAGGGTAGCATCCCGCTGCTCCCCCGGGGCCGTGCCCTCCTGAGCCGCATAGGCAGCTGAGGTACAGGCTCGCCTCACTACAAAGTACCTCCGCGCACCGACAGGCAGGCGGCATTCAGACTTGGGGGCTTCTCCGCGCATCCAGCGGGGAGGTCGCTCCAACATTCCCCGGCGGGCTGCAGACGGGAGGCGAGCTCCATCCCGGCCCGCACCACCTGAAGGCCGTCCCGGCAGCACCATCCAACCCTCCCCTTCTCTCCCCTACCGGGAGCGTTGATAGAGTGGGAGAGACGACCTCTAGCACAACCGGGCCTCCCTCCCGCCGCCACTCACCGGACAGCACCAGCGAGCTGGTGGCCAGCCTCCGGGCCGCGGGTACCCACAGTGGCGGCGGCGAAAGGCGCGGGCAGCGCGGCGCCAGGACCGGCCCGACCCGCCGCAACGCTCGCCACGCCATCTTTGTTGGGGGTGGTGCGGCGAGGAGCTCCCGCCTCAACGGGGCGTTCTCAGGGGCGGCCCGGAAGGAGGGGAGAGGAGGGCGGGAGAGAGCGGGAGGAGCGAGGTCTGGGAAGGGTCAGACGGCTCTGAAGAGCAGTTTGGTAGCGGTTAGGGCTCAGGAGTAAGGGCAGGCTGGCGGGGCCGGAGGCGGTGCGAGGAGGTCGCCATCTTTCCGTGGCGCTCGCTTGGCGGGAAGAGGGAGGGTTTAGCCAGGAGGTGCAGCAAACGCTCACTGTTTATTGAATGCAGGCGCTAAGTCTACAGGAGGTGTACGTTGAACACTATCTCACGTTTAGCGCTATTTCTTAGCTGATACTGCAAAACAGCGTCAGCAGTAGTTGATTGAAGGCCACAGGATTTTAGTCAGAAGCCAAGATAGCCTAAGTCTAGCCATTGGAGCTGGTAGATAGAGAGTAAATCTTTCACCCACAAAGAGACTTTTTGTTGTGGTTATCAGTCATTGACAGGGTTTTCCAGCTGATTACTGGGGACTGGCTTCTCTTCCTTCTTGCGTTTAATCCCGAAGAAACTGAAAAGTTTCATTAGCATTAGATCAACAATCTCCTCTTCTTCTGAAGCCTGAATTAACGACAAGAAGCACATTACTAGGATGCACAGACAAGTGGACACAGTCTTTGCTGAAACCAGAGGAAGTTGCAAGAGAAAAATCTATCTGAGGTGAAAAGTTTCATTAAAGTTTTGGCACCAATTTCAATGTAATTGGGACACAAGTCTAAGACTTTTGCCAGATTTATTATGTGAACAGAAGGCTGCAAATCAGACCTTGTACTAAATCTGAACAGAGACTCATCTGAACAGGAATGGATGGTGTAAATCTGGAAAAGCTGAAGTGCCTCTGTAAGGGACTTCTTAAGAATTGGCCTGAGTTTACATGGGTCCCATGGTGGAATACCTAAATTATGAGTAAGCACTGCATGATAAATGTTAAAATGGCAGGAGAGCTTAGATGAACACACCTGGTGGTGCTTCTGCTCTTCACTGAAAGCAACCAGAATCACCGAAATGAACAGATTCAGTACCACAAATGTCATGAAAATTATGCAGGATCCAATTAAGAAGGAGCCTAAAATTGGATTGTAGTCCAAGACCTGTAGTGTTAATAAGGTAAGATAATATTTTTAATTGTAAAAAACAAACAAACCCCCCATACATTAAGCCATACAGTTAAGGCACAATAAGGAGTTCGTTTCTGAAACTCCCTATGACTAATAAATTATGTGATGTTATACATATTTATTTGATTTACTTTTCTTCTTTAGTTACTTTCCTATGTTGATATGATATAATACAAAGATGACAGAATATTTTATATATGTGATACATGAATATGGGCAGTCTTGGGGGTGTTTTTTAAAGTGTTTGCATTTGTTTGTAAGGCTATGGACGTTTCATGTGAAAGCTGAGAAGCCTGGAGATCTGTTTATCTATGGAACAGCTGAAGCTCCATCATACCTCAGCTTTTAAAGTGTTGGTGAAATTTCTGTATGCTTATTTTATTTTATGCTTTACAAAGAAGCCCAGTCAGACCGTCATGAACACATATAAACTAAGGGTTGTGTAAAAGATCCAAAACCATCATTTTCATGTAAGCTATAACATATGAATATATTTTCATGATTAAATAACATGAGTGGGATGTAGAGGTGAAACACTTTAAGCCTAATTACTGATCTTCAAAGCTACCCATACCATGTTGAATCCATGGTATAAAAACATCCATCAAGGAGGGCTTCACAGTCAGAGATGTCTAAGAACTAGCTTAACCTGCAAAGAGCTGTTCAAAAGATACTGTAATATTTGAAAGAACTTTATGAAAAAGTCAAGAATAATAAAACCAAATGTAATGTAAAGCTCCCTTGTGGAAGGCCTTGCCTTTCTTAGGAAGCTGATCAGGGTGTCTGTTCAGAACAAATGCAAGACATCACTCACATTTCTGTCTGTACCTTTCTAAGGAAATTGATCAAAGCTTTCTGTGTCTAAGTAACACATCTAGTTAAAATGTGAGCACCTTTCTCAATGAAAGATTCTTATTGAGTTTACTGATGGTCAAAATGGGATGCAAGATATCTTTCACTTGGTGTCTTCTTGTTGAGAAAAGGTGACTGCTTTAGGAAGCTGTGGAGCTTGCAAAACTAGATTAATATCTAGCTGTAATTGGAAATGTTTCTATTTGCTGGGTAAGGTGCTAATTATATAGTTCTGAACATTTCAAAATTAAAGGTGGTACCTCCTCATAGTTGAAGATTCCCAGCTGAAGACTGACCATGGTCTCTGCTGAATCAAAGAGAGTTCTGTAAGAGTAGAGCTTCCAGCCAAATAACAGGTTTGTCTGCAGAGGAAAGAAGACATATCTTGTGTCACAATCAGAGTCCTTGCTAATGACTACTGTATCTAGACAAAGCCCTCCTAGCTTGTCAGAGCCATGCAGCTTTTTTGTGGGGGTTTGGGGTTTTTGTTTATTTATAAAACAGGAAACACCAGACAAGGTCAGAGAATGCTAACCTAGAGTTAACTGGACTCACGCTTTCTGGATGTGTTTAGCTGTAAGACCTTTTATCTTAGATTTAAGAATGTCTTACACCTGCTCAGCTTACCACTAGGTAATGCAAGAAAACTGCAAGTACATGACAATATGAGGAAAGTAATGTACACTTCATCTAAGTAGCAGACACACCTGCATAACTAACTGATTTAATAGTAGCCACAAAGACTTGCTTTTTCAGCACATAGATCCCTCCCGGTAGGCAGCCTTCTTGTTTGCACTCAGTAACCACAGTGCTATTTTCTTAATTTATATCTTGTAGGCCCACTGTGTCTGATTTAAATGGGGGCTGCTGCAGTCTCACCTTTTTCTCCATCCCTACATGCATTTTCCTGCCTCTTTCTTTCACAGCTCCAGCACTTCCATGATGTGGCAATAGGCTGGGTCATAGAAACTGATGTGATTGCTTATTTTACCTGTTAAGTTTGTGGCCATACCAGTTCCTAAAGCTACTCATTTGCTAGGGTGTCAGTGATGGAGGGAGAGATGAGGAATGTGAAATCAGACAGTGTGAGGGGCTGCAGCGGGTCCCATTTGTCCCAGGACAGCCATGTACAGGACAGTTTGGATTTGGCTCAGATGATTTCCACTTTTTTCAGTGATTTTGCAGTTGAGATGTGTTGAATTTCCCACAAGAAGATGTACACAAAACATTTCAGCTAAAACAGTAGTTGCAGTGCAATAATTCTTTCATCTCATTAGAATGAAAATATTTTAGTTGCATAAGTATTTCTATAATAAGCAGAATAATAATTAATTCCTACTTTAAAAAAGACATTTGCTGCACTCTCCTTAATTTGAGCTTTTTCCAGAAAATTATTTTTCCTGTACTTTATTTTACTCTGTCACACCCATTACACACAGAGAACCCTTTTTCTTTTTTGTCTGTGTTTGATTTCTGTACCCAATTTCAGTTTGAGAACAGACAAGTGGGTATTTTAAGTTCTCTTTTACTTATACTGAAGAATTAGGCTCCAAGCTGCTAACCTAAGATTTAGGTAGGCAGCTTGATTCAGTTTTACATTTCAAAGCTATGTTGCTTTCAGCAGTAAGAAATAATTCATTTAACCTGACAGTACCTGGATGCAGACTGCAGACAACAGAAACCACAGTGGTACTCACAGCAATGGAGTAGGCAAGGAACATGATTGCGATAACAGTGATGAATCCAGAGATATCGCCCCATGCTCTCCTCAGAGTTGAAGTGATCATGTTTAGTTTAGGGTTGAGCCTCAGGAGATGCCACAGTTTCACTGTGGAGAGAAGCACTAGGAATGCAATCAGGTATCCAAGAACTGCATCAGCTCTTGCTGTTTCGTTAAAGCTTACACAGCTGTTAGAGAAAGAGAAAAGATGCAATGGACCATGCACACAAGGACCCTTTTAAGTGCATAAATAAGTGTGCTGGAAAAGCCAATCACTCTGTCCTTGTTTTCAGTGGAGAACTAACTTGAGTTTTTGCTGGAGTGTTCCTACTTGTACTTCCTGCTGTATGCACACAACAGCTCAGTTGTACTTGGCAGAGGTTTTTTATCAGCATTAGCAAGAGCTGAGGCCCTTTCCTTCCTAAATTATCCTGTGATTCTATAACTTTTTTCCTGTGTGACCAGTTTTTAACATACCATCTCTTCCATTCTGTATATAGTAAGCCATTTTTGTCACCTAACCAATGGGTTTTCACAACAAAAAATGAGGCAGATTGTGTACTGTGGATGGATGTCCTGTAGCAGAAGGACTTGTTGATTCAGAAAAGCATGATGCAGATAGGGAAATAGCAGCTAGGCTGGGGGACTTGGTGCTCAAGTCTGCTGGATTTTATGAGAGCAATAGCATATTTAAATCCTGTTGCTGACACATTTAAGTCCTGAAATACTGATAGAGTTCATGAATATAGCCATATGGGGTAGCACTTTAACACAGACAAGATGCTGTCTGGAAAGAGGGAAACCAGATTTGTTTCTGCATAAGCAGCACCAACAAAGCATGCACAACTAGCATTAGTACTTACTCCTCTTTGTGTTCCTGGTAGTAGCTGATGTCTTGTGTCCCGAGGATTGTTCGCTTCACAAACACTGACAGGGCACTCCAGCTAATCAGTATAATGGCCATCTCCAGGAGATTCCACTTACTGTGGAAGTATCTCCATCTCAGAGCCTTTATCAGTTTTCCCTGTAAATAGAGGAGTTTTACTGTTTCAGTCTTGTGACTCTGTATCATAGAATACACCTCTAAAGATTAGGCTATCCCCTCTGCAATAAAGTAGACTAGTGCACATTGGTAAATCTACGTCTTGCACTAATTTCTTATTCTCTGTCTCAAGAGAAGCATTCCAGCTGAATGTCACCTTCCTGTTATTTAGTATGAATATAGTATCTGATTCAGTCTCCATTGGTGCAAGTCAGCAGCAGCACTACTGACGTCAAGTACAGTCCTAAAGTTTTTGTAAGTTAAATCAAAACTAGACACAAGGGAATGCTGTCAGCAAAGCTTTCCATTGCATCTTACCTGTACTATCATGTAGTACACTATAAAGAGGAAATAAATTACTTCTGCTGCAATAACAAAGATGTGGAGACTATTGGTGTACGGGTAAAGCCGGACACTTTGCAGCTCTGCGCTTGTGAAGAAGGCCCCTGAAAAACAGACAATGTTCACTTGGTGCTCTGGCAATCACATCTTTCTGATTTCATTCAAACAATTTAGTTCACCAGTAAGACTTCTGTGCTTGCATTCATATCAATGTGAAACCAAATGGCAGCATGAGTAGCCTTCTAAGAGGTCTTTGAAATTACCTCAGATGGGAATTTCAGGCAGTTGATGGCTTTTAGAGTGCTACTGCTGTCTTGTGTGATTGCATGATATTAATCCCTACAGGGCTGAGTGGATAGGACTATAAACACAGGAAAGCAGTAAGAAGACCTGTAGATGTAAATCTGAATCTCATTCTAAGAAAAAAAATGAGCTCAGTTTTGTGGTTTGGCTTGGGCATTTTCCAATACTGGGACAGACTTGAGGGGGGCTGCAGCTCACATTAAATGTTTTTCTATGGCTTTCAAACTAGAATCCAGTTTTACCATTTTCTTTCTTGTATCCAGCATATACAAGATTACAAGGCCGTATATCAGAATTTTTCTAGAACAAAAAAGACTGTTTGTACTTTTTGTCTTTGTATTGTATTGATTAGCTGAAATTATTAGGAAAGAATTCTTCTTGCTCATGGGAATTCTGGAGATTAAGTTTCAGTACCATGTTTTCTTCAGCAGCAGACAACCACAGTGTAAGTAAACATAAGCTATAGCATTATGGTCTGTATTACTGAGATGCTACATTTTTCCCAAATGGTTTATAAATTTTGCATTGATTCTGTCATGATTAGTAAACAGAAGTGTTTCAATAAATCTAAAGAACTAGGTGAACATTGACAGCATGTAAATCTGTACTCTCTAGGTGTATTGCTTGTTGTGTAACTTAAAGAGATTCTCACCTAAAGCATTGGTTTCAAACATCAGGGTTGTAATGCAGAACAGGTTCACATTGGCATTGTAGACTGTGAATTCAACAAACACTGCTCTTGTGAAGGTGTCTAGCCAGACATTGTTGAAAAGGTACTGAAGAATTCTGCCAAAAAAAATGTATAGGCAGTGATATATGGGAAAGAGAGAATATCATGTGGAGGACAGGAGTGTTTGGACATGCAACTGTTACCTGGAGGCATTCTTAGGATCAGTTCCCAAGTGAATCACGTATCCCCCTCCTCTGTAGACGGCAAGTTTGCCCCAGCTGGGCTGCCTCCTCAGCTTGGATTGACTCTGATATTGCCATGCTGAGCTCCAGTCAGAGGAGTTATCAAGAACTGAAGTATTCCAGTGTTCCCCATAGTCTGATGTATCTTCTGATTGTAGGGAATATGGAGCATGGCATTCCTGAACCACATGCTGGAGTTTGGGAGGAATAGGGCAGGTGTCTCCTTTCACTCTTACTTGGCGAATTCGAGCGCTACCCACCAGCTTGGAATTGCCATCTGTAATGAATCCTAAACAGGAGGTGGAAAAGAGAGCACTGGCAATATGACAGAACTAATAATAATTCTTCATCTCATTTATAATTCACTGATACATTCATATTTTGCTGTAGATATTTTTCTAAAAAACACTGTAAGCAAAATAGTCATGACAACATCCATAGGTAGTAGAGTTCAGTACGATTACCTGTCTGTAGTTTATACAGAAGGAAACTGAGGCTTGGAGGAGAAAAGGGACTTGCTTCGAGTCACACAGCAGTGTTCATTTGGCCACAGTTGGTCAGTGGCTGTCATGTTGACTGAACAACTCTGCTACTGTATTTCAATATCTACTCTTAAATGCAAGCTGGAAAATGAGTCATATTTACTACTGGGTATGGTGATATTGCATAATTAGCCTTCACATTGACCTAAGTCGTGATGCAAACAGAGCTTTCCTGAGGAAAAGCTTTATAGTGCCACCTATCTGACATTCTTTTATTGAATACTGGAAAGAAACTTAGGTAAATCTGAGACATATCTCTTGAGTATCTGGAATAAGTAATGTAAAATTTGAAAAGTGTAAAATTAAAGTGCAGAACCTTGGGGTTATATTAAAGATAAGGAAAATATCAAGGCACATGAAACTTGGGGTCAAGCTGTGGGGTTTTGTTATCCAGTAGCATTCATATTGTAAGAATCCACACTAGTCTTACAAGCTCACAGTCTCCTTCTGTGGTCAAACGTGTGTGCAAGTTAGGCAGATGTATAAAAGGTAGCGTTTCAGAATCTGGCAAGCTGAAGTGAAACAGTGGGACTCTGCACCTTTATATGATCCGTAAAGATTTTTGACTAAGGTAGTGTTTGCCCATGTGAAAAAATCCTGATAACTGTAGATATCATTGAATCCATCTGTAAAGCTGTTCTCAATGTGTTTGTTTAAGTAGTAGGAATTGGGATCTCTCTGTCCATAGGCAACCAGTAACAGCATCCATAAAAACCCCAGGTAGGCTGGAAAAAAACGAGAGCATATGTGAGTGCATAATTAACACTAGTGTTCAAAATAGACTGCATGAATGATTACTGCTGTCATCACTTATTAGGTTAGGGAGATGCTTTGCTGGACTCTGACTGACCAGTGCTAATGAATTTACACAAGCTGCTGCAACATGCTGCAGTTTAAGCATTTCACATTTGGAATACAAGTGGCAGTCAAGAAAATAAAAGCAGGAAGGCTGGCTGAACAGCAATAGTAGTGGCAGCTCTCAATAGAATGAGTAGTCTAGTGCTGTTCCAAGTGAAGGTGAGGTGTTTTGTTTAGAAGAAAACTGAGGTGTAAATCATTATCAGCAGATACCATCTGTTTTTAGAAAGATGGCCTCCATCTGCTCTTTTGATTTCATCTTCATTTAACTGTTGACCTCCTCCTTCGACCGCTTCTAACATTTCTTTAGCTTCCCATGTTTCTGTAATGTGCTGCTTTACCACAAAACCACACTTATCTCTAGCTGACATTCCCACCTCCGTTCAGCTCCAACTGAACAAGCCTCTCTGCACACTGTAGTGGTTGGCAGAAAGCTGAAGACATCAAAAGTTTTTCACCCAAGGGAACAATATTTTCATTGATGTAAAAATACTGGTGAATACTAACGTCTAAACCAAGATAATCTATATGTGGATAATACCTAGGATTTCTCTGATGAGGGCAAATGCTTTCTGCTCCTTTATGCAGCTGATTTTCATTTTCTCCACATCAGCTGCAGGAGGTGGCTGGTAGATATTGCTTCTACTGTCCCTGCGGGCTCCGAAGAGAGGATTTGAATCACCTGTGAGTGAGAGCAGTAAACCCAGGAACTGGTCAACAGACTATGTTCTGCTTTTTATTTTCTTTTATATTTTCTCCAACTGGCACAAATCAGTTACTTAGGTTTGTTTCCACTTCCACTTTGATCTTGGGAATGCTAATGGGGGTAGGTACATATTCACAGCACCTGCAGCTTTAGTGATTTCTGCTGACTTTGTCAGCTAAGATTCAGGTATAAAGAGATAACTAGGGAAGTCTGCAATTAACCTATGAGTCACATGTGTGCACAAAACGCTTCAAAAGCTTGGAGAACACTTTCCTTAATAATTTCTCACTTTGCAGACAGTTACCTGGTGCAGATAAAGGCCCATCAATAGCTGTGCTTTCCTCATCCTCATGTTCCACCTTCTTCAGAACCAGAGCAAAAAAAGCAGCAAATCCCAGCACCTGTAAAGAATTAGCTCTAAACTCACCATATGCAATTTAATATGAAGGTCAGGCCTTGAGCTGGATCTCTTTGTATCAGGGCACTGCAGGAGAAGAGCTTTTCTTTGGCTTTATTGAACTCATGAAGATTAAGCTTATAAACAAGAAAAAAGTGCCTGGTGCTGGGGTCCATCCAGCTAAACTAATTTTGCCATGTGTCACATCTTCCCTGGTCAGAAACCTCATCTACCTATTCAACTTGGACAAAACTAGGGAGATGAAACTAATGGAGTTAATGCCAGCAAAAGACAACAGAACTCCCACCTGCTAGCTTTTGTTAAGGGCAAAGGCTTCTCAGTCTACATGTTAAATCCTGTTATTCTTTAGAACACATTACATTGCCTTCCTGAAATGGTAGTAGAACGAGTTCATGTTGGCCAGTGGTGGCATTTCTGAGAATCTCACCTTTAAGGGTTGCGTGATGAAAAGACTTTCCAAGAAGGAGATGGCCATGGAGATCAGCCACTTGATGGAGTTCTCCTTGCCATAATGCAGCCCATAGAGCATGGTAAAGAACCCAGATACACCACTGGTAGCTGCAACAAGGAACCAAGCAATGAACACAAACCACCAGGGCAGCCCTTTGGGAGAAGAACTCCTCTTGCCATCAGCAGAGAGGCTTGGAGTAAGGGACCACCTTGAGAGTCAGCCAGAAGAGAGAAAAAAAAAAAAATCAGTTTGCAGTGGAACAGAAGCCACAATTCACAGTCTTCAAGTTCAGTTGGGGTAGGCAACATTATTTGTATGGATAACAAAAAGTACAATGAGCAAAACTGTGAGGAAGTGTGCAAAGATCAGCTAAAATCAAAACAAATATGATAGGCTTATTAACTCCTCAGTTCATGTGTAACTGAACCTCTAGTGGAAATATCAGCAAGTAAAACCAGGAGTACATTTTAGCTGCTGGATTCATCTCTTGTGATCACCATAAAGGCCAAAGAGATAATTAGTGCTATTGTTTTCAATACTTTCAACTTAATTATTATGTTTCACTTGAAGATTTGTCTGCTTATTAATTTTGCTTTATCTAAACATTTTAAGAGACTTCTTAGACTTCAAAGTTCAGTGATTATCCAGCCCTTTACTGTCATTTGGCAATGTATTGCAGTGTTCTATTTTGGAGGCAAAAATGGTAAGGAACAATGATCTGTCATTTTTTTTCTGTGTAGTTCACAGTGCTTTGGAATTTCTTTGCTGCTCTTACGATAGTATAACAGTAAAACATGTTTCCACAGCTATGATAATGATTGTCTAGTACATATTAAGCAGTAATTATTTGGGCTCCATCATCCTGACCAGTTTTGAATTCACTACTTGAATTTTATTATACTCAAAATGAGATGAGAACTAGGTTACCTCTCACTGACAGCTGATGTGCAAATCTGGTTCTCCAGGAGGTTCTTCATGTGCTGAACCTGACGAACAGCTTGTGTGTAACTCTGAGGTACCTGAAATTTGTGGGGCCCCAGTAATTCCAGCTCCATCTCTACGTGCTGGAGTTGCATGTACAAGCAGCGATTGTAATCACTGTGTTTCAGTCGCTCACATGTTCCCTTCTCTGGAGTTGGGCTTCTTGTTTTTTCTGCCGGCAAAAATATATTTGTTTTTAAAGAAATTAGCATAGCTATTCCTAGATTAAATTACAGTACAAAGGGTAGCAGAACTAGAACCCAAGATTACAAATGTGACAAAGTGGAGAGCAACATTTGAAGGGACATGTAGAAGCAGCTTTAGTACTAGAGCTTAATACTCTACTGCTGAAATAGGCTGGTATTGTTGCCAGAAGGCAACTTACTTAGGCAGGGGCTCTAAAACCTTAATAGAGAAGTCAGATAAGATCAAGTGTTAATTTGTTCATAGTTTACCTGTGCAATTAGTGGCTTGATATACTCATTGAAAAAAGCCAAGTGTGAGTCTTAATGAAATCGCTGTGATCCTTTACTCATATATTCTTGTTTAATTGAGAATAAATGAATGCCCAAGTTAAGAGTCAGACTGAAAGGAGCACTAGGACAAGGCCAAGAAGGAATTAAAAAAGGACAGGACAAATATTGTGAAACAATTGATATTGGTGAGTCTTTATGCTGTTAGGTGCTGATCCTGACCACAACGCAGGCTGGTAGCTAACATTTAATTCTACAGCATAAGAAATAGAGATTTCACAGAGTTTTTACTCATCTGGGTCCTCAGTGGTGCACACTGAAAGGACAATTTCTATTTAAATGTAAGGGAAAACTTCTGCATTGTGAGGGCTGTTGGACAATGGAACAAGTTGCTCAGAGAATTTGTGGAGATTCTTGGAGATACTCAATATCTGAGCAGCTGTGATCCTGGGCAACCTGCTTCAACTGACCCTGCTCTGAGCAGGGTGATGGACTGGCCAGTCTTCAGAGGTCCCTTCCAACCTCAACTATTCTGATTCTGCACTTACCTATGAGTCAGAATGTAAGAGCAACTTGGGTCATCACATCCAGCATTACCACCATTTTTAGTGCAAAAGTTTCAGCAGGAATGTCCCATTGTGTTGTTTACCTTGTGTATCCACAGCACCTACTGTGACCATTATAGGGTCATCCTTCTTGCTCTCATCATAAAACTCACGCCCAGCTCTGTTCTGCTGGCAGATGATGTCCTCAACCAATGCCAAAAGTGTGTTGATGTTAGTTGATTTTCCAAGATCTGATACTGCAGTGAGAGATGGAGTCTTCAGGGCTTTAAACAGTGAGCTAGCAATTCTTCTTATGTCCTAGAAAAGACAACAGCAACACAGCAGTGATTCTGGCTGCAGTGACTTCAGCTGATGTGATCTGAGGGCACCACTGGGTGGGAGATGCACCAATTGCTAAAATCTCCAGAATGGATAAGGATAGCACATCCCACAGTGCTGGATGTGACAGGAACATTTCAAAGAGTTCTGCAAGAGCTTTCAGGATTGAAAAATACAGCTTACCTGCCTGAGGACCTAAGCTGAAAAAGATGAGTTCTATGATATCTTTTATTTTCACTATCTTGTTTAATGTTTGCTTTCACCCCTGAACACAGGGACTTTGGTCACACGTAATAACTGTGGAAGGGCTGAGATGTACATAGGCTGATGTTAATGAAGTCGGGAACTCCATGTGGATGGGTGAGTGCTTTGCACCAGACAAGCTTTAGACAGGTTGAAGGGCATCTGACAGGCAAGGTTTCTGCTGTTAAACTGGGGATGTTGGGTAGTGCGTGGCAGTAGAGGGCAGTGTAGGACTCACTGGGGAGCAGCCGCTGGGACTTGCCTGTGTCACAGCCTCTGGAGTGAGACAAACAGCCTGGGTGTCTTGTGGGGTGGAAGGTACGCCTGGGGACACCCGACCATTCTTTCCTGGCTTCTTCTCTCTCCCCTGCATGGCTGGCCGGGGCTGTATGTTCCTGAAGATCTGCACAATGAGCAGGTTGATGGGGAACATGAGGAGGGAGCTCTCAAAGCCAATCATCACTTCCTGCCATGTGAACTCGATCTTACCTATCAAGAACAAACAGAAGGAAAGAGTAAAAATAGTGTCAGGAACCATCGGATCCCTCTCCTGTGAAAAAAAACATTTGTTCAACTGTCCTGCTTGTGGATTGTGGTGTATTCCCTGCCAAGCAATGGCGAGAACTGTTACCCAGATCCATTTTCTGCTCAGCTGGATCCTTTGGCACTCCCCAGAACATGATGCTAGTCAGCATAGTACAGAGAAGCAGCGAGAAGCAACATGACACGCGCTGGGCTCGTGTGAAGGAGCTTCGTGGAGAGCGGCTGAAAACTGAGTACCAGATGTGCCCATCCTGGAAACCCTTGGAGGTCTTCATGTAAAACAGATTGCTGTGAAGGAGGAGAGGGAAATCAAAGGGATACTTAGAAAGGAGAGGGAAGCATAAAGCTGTGGTTCAGAGTCCTGACCTGTTCATGTTTCTGGGCACTATCAAAAGAAATAATAACTATGAGAAATTACCAAATATTATTGGCTTGATTTGCATGGAGTGGCCATAGCTACTTCTGCCCTTTCCTTCTGGCCACACTATGAAGGAAGAGCTAATCATGTTCAATTTCTATGTAAATTGTTAGGCAGATTGCACATAAGATGCATGGGTTTCTGTAGGTCTTGTCAGGCTACCCTTCAACATCTGTATTTCCAGTGTGGTATTACTGTTAGGGTAACAGACTTACTTAATGATCCTTCCATTTTCCTTTGTTCAGAGTCCTTTGAGGACAATGGAAAGACCTCCCTTGTTTTCATTTTTGTCTAAAGGGTTTGATCTTTTTGGCGTACTTGCTTTTCCAGACTGACTGCTATCAAGAGTGAAAAATCCCATGAATATAAAAGGTACCTGAACTGCTTCATGTCCTTTTCTGTAGCTACTGGGAACACTTTATCTAGGACACATTCTCCAATATCAACAGCTAACCACGAGTTACAGAGGAAGTACCATTTCTGATCCCATGCCAGATCATGGACCAATACTCGATTCACATACCTGTTGGAAAAACATACAGGGCACATTCATATGTAACTGAGTGGTTTGAAATTCAGGACTCAGCAGGACTATGGAGGACAAACTCTGGCCTTCAGTTTCATAGGTTGTATCTAAACCATAATCCCATCCTGTACTGGACACAGGATATGGGAAACACTCCTGGTCCTGCAGTTTAGAGTACGATTTGATCTCATCTGTAAAAAAGAAAAACTAATACTTCTTTCATCTCTAGAACTGTAGAAGGGATAACTTTCAAGTGCTAGAAAAGGGAAACTATTATCATTATTAAGAAATATCTGTGGATCTTTACTTTCCAGGATCTCCAAGTCTCCACTTACCAGGATGGACTGTCTCCTGAATTATCGTGCCACAGTCTAATACTCTGCAGTTCCCCAAGAGGGAAGAAGGTACAGAGTAGGAAAACATCCACTCCTCCACGTTCAAAGACTGGAGTGTCAGGATCAGTTAGGTGGTGTGGCTCACTCTCTCCTTCCAGTCCATAGAGGGTGAGAGTCACCTGGAAAACAAGATGGCAAAATTAAGACTTGCACATCTCGATCCTATGTGTGATTATTCCTCTGGCATACACTTCCTGCTTTCATCAAATCTAAGGACTTTCTGGCCCTTGCATTTGAGCCATCTTGTTTCATAGCCTCAGGTGCTCCATTACTCATCTAGTTCTCTAAAGCACTGCATAAACTGTCTTATCACAAAGTACTGTTGCTACCTTGGAGGTTGTGGCTGCCCCACGGCGATGTCCTGTAAAAACTGTCACCAGATAACGATACTGAGCAAAGGGGTCATTGTCTTCCAGTACTGTGATTTTCACCTGCAGTGACATGATGCAAGCAATGTGTTAGCTGTCCTGTAAGTATGGAATCCTTAAATCTGTGGAGAGGAGTTTGTCATGTTGTGAACAATACATATACTTATCATTAAACAGAGAGTTACAGGGAAGGGAGTAGGATTGGTTAAAGACTTCCTATTAAAGCAAGCTAGGCAAAGGGGGAATTGCTCTAAATACATTCAGTCTGTATTAGCTGAAGACTTACTTTGGCATCATCCTGAATGTCTTTCCTTCGAGCCCAAATAACTACAAGCACATATATCAGAAAGATGCATCCTACAGTTGTCACCACCACCGGGTTGTCCACAAATGTGCCAAATAGCTGTGCAGTTTTGCTAACATCTATGGCATTGGGTACGATGAAGAGGGAACTCCCAAAGAAGGTCAGATGGTTGCAGAGGCACTGTGTGCTTCCAGGACTTGTTTTTGGTCCTACCTGAAAAACAGAAAAATTTCCTGATAAAACTTCAAAGTATGAGGTAACTTCCCAAGCAGATGAAAACACAATGCTGAGACTGGCAAAATAGCATGGAGAGCTACTATACAGAAAAGCTGAAGTTCCAATAAGCAGCGTGAATTCTAATGTCTAGCCAGAAACAGGCATTGTGATATAATACAGCCTTGTCAGAATGGTTCCACTACTTCTTATACAGAAGCCCACCCCAAGAAATTGAAATGGAAATGTCATTTGAAGCTTATTCCAGTATGACTAAACTTCTTTGGTTTATTAAATCATCTCAGAATGATCTTGGTTTATGGTGCGAGTTCAGTGCTGTCATTTCACTACAAGATGGTGGTTATAAGCACTAGCTTTGAAGCTTATAATATAAACAGTGTTTTGTTTCATTCTACTTACATGACATCCGTAGCTGTTCCAGTTCCCCTGGTGCTCATCCCAAAATACACAGTGGGATGCAAAGCAAGTGACAGCTATAGTTAGTCTGTCGTCGACTGTGGAATCCATTCCCATATCTTGTAAAACCATGAAATAATAGGTTCCTTCTCCAAAAATGAGTTCTTCTGGGCTAAGAACCCAGGTGTTTGGCTCACCTTGAACATAAATATTTTAGTTTCAATATATATTTAAAAATGCTAATTTAGAAGCATGCAGCTGTATTGCATATCATCAAATAAACACACTGAAAATACAGGTATAAAATAATTCTTAGGTACTCATTGTTCAAAGCATCCCACTCTGCTCCCTGTTAGTGAACACATATACTATGACTGGAATCCTGAAGCATGACAGATTGAAACTCCTTTGAGAGTTTTCTTTCTAGTGAGATGTCTGATCTAATGGTCAAGGCTCATTCTGCAAATACACACATGTGCTGTGAAGTTGTGGATGAGCACACTCCCCATACTGACTGCACTTAACTTGCAAGCAAGTGGTGGTGCAGGTCTTGTGGTTACAGGAGCCCAGAATACACAAGGTCATGGGTCACTAAGAAGTTGTCTTACCTCTGGTAGTTTTCTTACAGAACAAATGATTTTTCATGTCGTAGTTAGTTTCGTTTGGGCGATAACCGTACCCTAAGTAGAGTATTAGTGGAATGTCACGTTCAGATTCCAGGTAGATCACTATAGATGTGTTTTCTGAGGTAACATTGACTTGGAAAGTGCTAAAATTGCTCAGATCCAACAGAATCTTATCTTCTTGTGTTGCTGAAAGCCTTGGTAATATTATCTGTTATTAAACAGAAAGACATAGCTTTAAATACAGCAAAAGCATCTTGCTTCTATTAGCTATAAGCACAATATAGCCACATGCTAGGTCTTATAACACAGGGAAAGCATAGCCAGCAAACATATTGGTTTCATAGCAATATTCTTGATACTGTCAGCTAACCTCTGAAAAGTTCATTTGAAACCTATGTAGACTCATCACAAAGCCTATGAGCCTTGTTGCATTTCTGAACTAAAAGCTGAGATTATGAGTGAAATGATGGCTACATGAAGTGCAGATGTGAACGATTTAGATATCAGCTTATGCACTGGCTAGGAAGCCCAAATGGTAGTAACATGAACATATAGCTGTTGGGTGATGGAATCAGACATTACATTGTTTTGGAATGACTGTAATCTGGAGTCTGTTTCCACAACCATTAGCATTCTCACATCATTCAAATGAAGAATAAGGTACTTCCTTTTTAAGAAAAGACAAATATTTGTTATTCAATCATCACATCACACAAATCCCTCCATGACAAATGCAGACACCATGACCCCATTATATAATGTAATAAACACTATCACCATTTGCAGTCACCTCACAGAGGGTGGTAACACAAATGAAAGAGGGAGAGGGACAGAAAGGAGTGGGTTCACCTCAATGTTGTCTTTGAGATTGCTGACTGGTATGATCAAGCCATCCAGACCAGTAAGACTTAGACCTCCCACTGTTCCACTGATGTTAAAACTGGTGTCACTGGAGAAAAAGGGATTCACGGCAAAGCTCACCATCTATTAGCAAGACATTAACAATTGGACAATTGAGCTGTTGTCAATATTTCATTATATTCACATTCTAAATGCTAAATAGTGAAAGTTTGAGCTCAGACCCAAACAGTACTAGACTTAAAAGAAGCCTACATCAAGATTTAAATAAGAAGCTGCTTTATCTCTAATGTGGGTCAAACACAAACCTCAAAAGTGATTTTGATTCTGAAATGCAATATGTATACATTTACTGTTTCCATTCATTGTAACCTTTTAGATATAAATATCAAAATGAAATTGCATAGGCCTCTTTCAAAGCAGGTCCACCAAAGCTAAGCAGTGGCACCCCTCTTAGCGTTAGGAACAGCAGTCTATTTCTACTGTGATAGCAAGGCACAGAAGAGTATGTCAGAGTCAACAGTCCAGTGAGATGATTCAGGAGCCTCTCCTAATGCTCAGGTCATGCAGTGGATATTCTTCCACTGGTTTCAATGGGCTCTGGATGTTTCTTAGCAAACTGGAAAAAACACAATGAAAAAAATATTTTTTTGCAGGTAGTTGTAATGGCAGTATGGACTCTGAGCTGTTGCATCCTCCTCAGAGCATAAGATGTAAACAAACAAACAGATTTATAGGTATCGATTCATTCCATTGCCACCTGTAGCCACACAAGTATCAATCAGGAGTGTATGTGAGTGGCTGATGGGATGGGAATTTAAGCTTTCAGTCCTCCATAGCTTGCTGAACACACCTCATGCAATTAAGATAAATGAAGGCTTCTTTGAACAAAAATATTTCAAGTTATTTTATTGGCATGACAGGAGGGATGACTTGTATGCTTATGTATTCATTGTAAAAGGAGAATAAGAGTCTAAACCCACTAGATCAAGGATATAAGTTGTATATCATATTGAGTCAGATAAAAGCTGTTTACTTGCCCTTATATCAACTGTTTCATCATCAAGTCCTGAAACACTGAGCGAGGAAGTAGGTGGGAGAGTAAAGCTGGCAGAGCTGGAATTGATGATGTTAATGGACGTGCCATCCATGTTTTCTGTTTGTAATCTGTACAGTTAGGGTTAGATACAAGCAAAGAAGAATAAAAGAAATAGAAAAACAAACAAACAAAACACACACAAAACAAAACCAGAAAAAACAAATCAGTAGTATGGAATTCAAAACTAGAGAAAAATCTTTCTCACTTCATGAGTATAACTATTTCTAACTCTGCCAGTAAATACTTTATATATTTATGTGTCCCTGACCTAGTATTCCACAAAATGCTACCACTGAATCATCAATAAAGGGATGGGATTGGCATATCAGGGTAGGAAGTAGTACCCAACTAGGTGTACTTCGGTGGATACATGCCTGGTTTCTGTGTGAAGGTGCTCCTGATTTGAATGTGTAGCTAAATGTGAAAGAAAACCAGGCTCTCAGGGAACAATTTACAGATTATTATAGGGGACAGAGAATGCTCATTGTTCTCTTCATGGTTGTATTTACTTCTGCCAAGCTGGTTACAATTCTATACAACATGTCATTATTGGAAAAGAAATAACCCTTAACTGGCATGACATGAGTTTTCTACATAATTTCACAGGTAAGGAGCTGCTGCCTCATCCAGGAAATAGCAGTAAATTCTCTGTTGTTCAAAGAAGACAGAAGCATGAGAATTTCTAATGTGGGATAATTAAAGCTAATCGGAGTCCAGGCTGTTCTTACTATCAATTAATAATGACAGCCTCATTGCACTGTTGAAGTTGTCATTATGCAGTATTTAGTTGGGTGGTTCCATTTAAGGATAATGTAATGAATATTTGGGGCAAATTTGAGTAACTGTCAAGAGCGTAGGTGTGAGGCACAGTTGCTGGTACCTGTGTATATACATTGTAGCAGAGGGAGTGGAAAGGACTGTAGGTTCGTCATCAGGTTCTTTCCCAAACAGAAGGGCTCTCTGTAGATTTTCAACTGTATTCAGGAGCTGGTGTGACACTGAACTCTAGAAAAGGATCAGAGCATGAAACTTGCAAGACAGCCCTCTCAGAATCATCAAGTTGCACATTATTTGCCTTTACCTCCTTTTAGGAAAAAAAAATCCTGATTTTCATTGTCTTACAAAGCCAGAAAACTTGGTGACATGCTTCTTCATTTCAGAGGAAGTTATTCTAGTCAGGAATTCAGTTTCTGTAATTCTCATTAAAACATTGCAAACAGCAAATAAATATCTTACAGCTTTTATTTTTACATCCTGTTATTTATACCTTCCACACATTAAGATTTGAAGTATTACAAAGATGACATCAATTTAATTTAATTAATGCACTTCTTTACATCAGTGCCCTGTAGCTGCACACTTCGGTGTTTAGTTCTTGCAAAAGCAAGACCTGATTACGTATTGGTTGTGTACTATTACTGTGTTATCCTGGGGGAGTTTGAACAGTTCATAACCTTTTCTCCCAGGTTAGATTTATTTCATGTCCTACTCCCTTGCAGTGATGCAAGTTGAAGTATGTTCAGCCCAGGAAGCACACAAAGGCAACTGTGATAGTTCACATTTAGATAGGAAATGATAGCACAAAATAAACTCAGTGCATAATTCTGAATAGAAAATCAGAATGGGCTTTCTGAAAAAGTTTAAGCAGCAACCAGGGCTGATTTCAGCCTTGAAGTAGCATAGCCAATCATGAATATTGAGTACCTGTGGCTTCCTTGAATTATGAGGCAAAAGGAGGGGGTAAGATCAAACCTGAAAAACATCTGTGTGGTTGTCCTCCTTTAGGAGTTGTACACTGATGCTGTGCTCTCCAGTGCTCTGTCCTGTTCAGCTTTAAATGACACAAATCTTAACAGGCTATCACCTTCACTAGCGAACTGGTCAGTCTAACAGGTCTAACTGGTGAGAAGTTTCCTTTGATATTCAAGTCCAATATGGTGTCACAATTAACCCTTCCCAATTTAAAAATAGGAGAATCAGCAAAACTCAAACAACCTTGCAAAGAAAGCAAGTTCATACAGTCCACCACAAACAAGGACCAAACCAAAATTACCTGTTCTGCCTCTGTCACTGAAGTGTTTGCAGCTCTGATTTCTACAGAAGCTTTAAGAACATTGCTCACTGCATTAAATAGATAGTTGGCTGCATCCTTTAGCTTCTGATCATCTCTGCTGTCCTCTGTGTTTACAGTGAGCAAGGAAGCACTGACATCTTGTAGGGTGTTGCTAGCTTCCACCTGCATAAGAAACAAGGGGAAAAGCTGCTATAGGTTGGTACTACAAATGACAGAGGGGGCACTTGTTTCATTTACTGATTATTGCAACCTAAGTGATCTCATAGGACTATCTGTGGCTAACACTGTTTTTACTGTCATTGTTTGTACTGGCATAATACCTCAAATGCCAATAAAGATGATATGCTAGATGATAATACTAACATATAATACAGACCTGAAAATGCAGCCTGCCTCTACAGATTTAATCCATCAAAAAGGTGAATAACATGTGAAGGAAGCTTGCCAAACACTGGGCAAGGATACAGATTAGATGTACAGCCATGTAGTAAATTAGGTTAAACTTCAGAGTGGTATGTCCAGAAAATACCACCATATTGTCAAGTGCATGTGCATTTCAATCTCACCTTCTACAAACCTTGTTGGATTAACAGCAAGTAATACCTTTGGCATGGTGCTGTGCTACGTGTCAAAGGAGAATGAGTTTTACAGTATTTATTTTGTGCCCAAATGCAGACAGTGATTGCTTTGTGATTGTGAAAGCATTGGCCAGCTTTTAGCCCAGGGTGGTGAGGGAGCCAAGCAAATTCATTGCAAGTTTGGACATATCCATTCCCACAGTTTGCAAACACTTAGCAGCCATACTGTAGAGTGCATGCTGCATCTGAGCTACGTTCTTGTCTTGCCAAAGCTAACCACATATTGCTGAAAGGTACCCAAACCACTACCTGGCTGAAACTGTATAATACATCAGAAATCAGGACAGCTCTTTTTATTGCCAGCATGTTTGGGAAACTTCCCCAGTAACAGTTTGTTCTGTCCTCCCATGTGCTCACTTCTTATGCAGAAATAGCATTATCTACTATACTAATAATGTCAGGTTGCAGGATAAGATTCAGGAAATCCTTTTCTGAGGCCAGTCTGAACAACTGTGCCTGGTTCCTTGGGGTGCTGATGTGTTCCTGCCTCACTGACAGCTTGCCTCCATGTGTTTTGTGACAGTGCCTGGATCCAGGACCAAGGGATCTGGGCAATTCTAGATAAACCCTTCTGGGCAGTTTTTCTTCAGGATTCTGAGAGTGCTTTACAAGGTGGAGGAAACAGCCTAACATGCCTCTGACTAAACATTAAGGTTTCTGTCTTAAAAATATATCATAAAATGTAACTGGCCAGATGGTCATAGCCCAGATTGTAGAGGTTGCTGAGACAATATCTGCAAGTCCAAATTTGCTTACTCTAAACAGCAAAACGTATTCCCTTCTGGTCAAAATAGACATGCTGGTGTAGTTGAAAACAATAGTTAAAAACAGGTAACTGTAAGGCACTGAAACTTTTCCAAAGTCAGTGGTGTACCATGGAGTCTGTAGTGTTAGTGTGAGGAGATATAAGATTAATTGCTTCTTACCTGCGCTGAGACAGACAGCTCTTCGCTCCTGTAAGTGATTTCTTTCAATACTTCTGACATCTTAAGAGCAGTCTGCATTGATGTTACATTAACAGCAGAGAGAGTTGTCAGCATCAGCCCTCGGAGCTTGGGATGAAAAGGGGTGATTAGGCAAAGGAACAAGATGCTAATTAGAATTTTGCAAGTAGCGCTGTATATTGACAGCCAGGCTTGCTGTAAATTAGGTGGTAGAGTAAGACTACAACAAGGATCATTTGAACTGATCAACTGATTTGAACTCTTTACTGACAAGATGCCACTTGCCTTAGTAACTGTATAATCACAAGTTTTATGTTACCACCAAGCACAGAGAATCTATACACTTTACATCCACTGATAGCAAGGAGAGTTACTTGTGAGAATTTGTACTCATGTATGTGAATTACTGTATAAATGCCACTTCCAGAGAAAGCAGAGCCATGTATGATTGATGTTAATCAAAAAATGAATCATAATTGGAGGATATATTGCATTTCTCTAGATCTTTTCATCTGAGGCACTCAAAGCACTGTACAAGTATAAGCCTGTAACTGAAGCATAAGCTGGTAGCTGAAATGAACAAACTGAATAACCTGCCATCTAGTACTTTTGGGGGGAGATTAGATAGGATTTCTCTCCCCCAGGAGAGACCACATTATTAATATTTAAATTGTTTGAAGAAAGTCAGGTTGATTTAAAGTTTTTAAACACCATCCAAATTAGTTTAAATTAATGCATTAACAATTAAGAAGGAATTGTTTTACTGATGGATGATAAAACAAATTATTTATGTGGGCAAATAGTGAAAAATAGCTGAAATCTGTGCCAGACACTGGGGCAGATACTAGAAACTTGAAACCTCCATTGATTTCAGGTGGTGATATGAGATTTTATTACTCAAGAGCTGCCAAAAAACGTGAGGAGCTCATTACACTACATTATACTGCAAAAAGACAAGTGTCTGGCTAACCTCTTTTCGTGTGTTTGTCTGTAAAGATATGTTAAAGCTTTCCTCTTGGCTTCCCTGATTAAGGACAGATGTCACTGACTTGTACAGCTGGAAAAGACTCATGCTGTTGTTCCCTTCTTTTAGGATGGTGTTTGCCTTCTCAGATAAAATCGCCTGCAGGGTCAGGTTCCCATCAGCCATATCTGCATGTCCAACCTGATGAAGATATCAAATATGCTCTTAGCATTATCAGTGCTGTTATAATTATCTTTGAACAGCTTCTATGATCATCTTATTGACAGCCTAGCTAGAGTGGGACAGGAAACTGTGTTCCCAGTTTTTAATGTTTTACTTTTAGTAGCTTGAAAAGGATCTCCTTACTGGAGCAGAACAGGAGTTTTGTGGGGCCTACATAGAGTACCTCCAGGCTCACTAAATATAGCTTATTCTGTCCAGTGTCCAAATAGATAATCTTTTAAACTTCTATCCTAGAAAAAGGAGAGTGGAAGTTTCTTTTGACTACCTTGAGTACACAGAATAGTCTCTGTTGTATAGAAAAATGGTGATTATGGCACATTCAGAAGGAAGTAATATATATAGAATAGCAAGAAAATCCAAAAATGAATCATGAGTTATGTAGCAACTTGAGACATCTTGAAATAATTCAACTACATACCTTCACTGAAGCATTAGTTTGAACTGTATCACCAAAGTTGTTGCTAACAGTAATTGTTATATGTAAAATGAAATTATTTTCCTCTTCTCCAAGTGGAAGATAAACTGGGAAGAGTTCAGGATCAGGGCCACAGTGCAGGAGAGAATCTGAAACAGGAGAGAAGGGGGTTCACATACCAGACACCACACAGACACCCCCTGTACTCTAGGAACAGGGGATTGCAGGCTTGCTCTGTGCAGACCTTCTTGACTCCTCATTAGTCTCTCTGAGGAACAGAAGCAGTTTTGTTAAAAACAGTAACAATGCTTGCTAGAAGCATGCAGTAGCTGTTAGCCAAACAGTTCACCTCAGAACTTACTTGATTTCAGATAGAAGCAGTATGTAAGCTGCCTGTTGTGACTGGATAGGCATGAATCTGCCAGGCAAGGAGTGCTGCAGGAGACTGTGAACATGGTGAGCACTGATCCCTGCTTGGGAGACACAGCACAACTGGGGATCTCAGGTGGAGGTACAGTGCTTACAAGGTATGTTTCCTCCCCATAGCTGTGCTGAGTCATTGCTGGAAGCAGAGGGAGAAGAACATCAGCAATAATTGTGCCCTGGCAGCACTAATCTTCAAACGTTAATCTTGCCTCCTTCTAGCAATGATGCTGTTTGGTCAGGCACTAGAAATGTGAGGGTGGCCCTACTCAGAAATGAAATTCTGCTACTGAATAAATCACAAGAGTAAAATAACTTAAAAACATGGTAGTGTTTGTATTATAAAGCAAAGCTGCATTATTTGATCAAGCATTTAGCATAACTTCATTTCCAGATGAGCCTTAAAGTTATTAACAGCTTGGAGTACGGTAACCGAATTTGTGCTGCTGTGCAGCAGCCTAGAACAAGTTTAGCTCTTAATTATTTTAAAGAACACATATATAAAGTAACAGCTTTCAACTTGTGAACTAATTTAACTTTGTATTTATCACTGAGGCTATGTATGTGTAACTTCAATGTGATGCCAAGATGGCAGAGACTATCTCAAAGGAGTCTGAAAAATAATCTTTGTCCCTACCTGTTACTTTAATCTGAAAAGCTTCTCTCTGTGTCTGCAAGAAGGAGCTGTTAATTTTCAACATGGATGTGTTACTTTGAAGCAAATTCAAAGAGTTCTGCCGGAAACCAGTCAGGCCACAGGCTGGAGGGAGGGTCATAGACTGGAAAAATCAGACAGAAAGGAAAACATGACAGTAGAGGCTCTTCCCTGTGATTTCTGTTGTGATTTATCACAGGAGCAGAGTGGCAGTTTGGTGCACTCCCTTGCAGCCCCTCCCAAACCAAGCACTCCCTTGTCTTGGTCTTCAGTATTATTTCCAGAGCGTCCATTTGACCAAGTTTCACTCAGACCATGTGGTTTTGCCTCAGGATGGAAGTTTAGTTTTGTGTGTGCAGTATTTCTAGCAAACCTAATGCTCTCACCTTGGTTTGGAATGTCTTGTCTAAATACCAGTTATAGTATACGGCCTGGGAATTCTTCTGTCCAGAGACACTCAAAACAACTTCATCACTAGCATTCACTGGCTTGCAGTTTGCCTCACACCTGTAAGGAAGATGGTAGTTACTGGTAGTAACTGTATGAGATGTCCTAGTCCTTGATGTTTACTGTTTTACTCTCATTTGATGAAAATCTGCAAAAGCCCTGCAATATAAGACAGATGGCATGACTCACAAATAGTGAAATACCTAATGCTAAAGCAAGAGATTTAGGAACCTTCATCTCCATTTTCAACATGAGCCAGAATCTGTCAACTATTTATGTTGCAAAACTGATTCAGGCTCTTCAAACAAAGCCTGATTCTATTTAAGCTCCTGAAATGTTTATAACAGATCATTGGAATGCTACTGCTCTTTAATGAGGTGCTAGACTCTTCAAGAACAGATTAGGGCAGTAATGTGTATTTGGGTGTCTAGTGGAAATGGTTTGGGGAATAATGTTATTCGGTTTATAAAAGGGTTATGTTCAGAAATGTGGCCTGGAAAATGCAGCCAGATCCGTTTTGTCTGTAATTTTGATGATGGCAAGGTTTTGATTTATATTTACAACAATAAGTATGTGATCACTCCATTATTGTTGTTAACTGTGGCCTTGCACTATGTGCACGTTTATTAATAATATTAACAGTGAATACTAGGGTTTAAAAATAGACCTGATTTCCAGTTGCAGTTCTTGTTTTGCAGTCACATAGAGACATTGCTCATCTTGCCTCTCTTCATTGCCATGGTTTTGGACTGTAACCCTGACAGTCACTGCTGACTTTGGAGGAGGAAGGCAGGAAGGTGGAATTTGCATCTCGGTTCGGTTGGTCAGGATTATCTCTTGCTGCACACATCTGTTCCACTCAGGCCAGCAAGCTCCTGCACAAACATTAGAACAGTCATAACGTCCTATGTCTCTTAGAGAGGCCTTTCATGCCATAGGTTTCAAAGGGCTTTACAGAGCAAACAAGTTTCCTGAACCCAACTTAAAGAGTGGGTACTGAGAGTTCAGAGTACAGACTGACTTCTTCAAAGTAACGTTATGAGGTCAGGGATAAATATGGGGACAAAACACAGACATCCTGAATCTCAATCCAGTTTTCAGTCAAAAATGTTTTTGCATCATGTTTGATGCTAATTATTCCTGGTTTGTTAAGACATATGTATCGTGCAAATGCTTAACAAGGTAAATCACTTGGGACTAGTTCTTGGCTATGAGGCTGAGGGCTTAGGATGGGCATATTCTGTAAAATTGTAGGAGTAGCTCCCTTTGGGAAAGGACAAAGCTGAGTACTATGCCTTTTTATATAATTAGTTTGGTGTTAAAACTAGGGTAAGGTAGAAGGACATTCTTCATGTACAGTGACTGGCAAACTTTAAAGCCAGAGAGTAAACCATCCTTCAGTCAGATTTTCACCACTTGATCTGACATGGCAGTGGGTTTGTTACTCATCACATCAAAGCTGGTGGAAAAGTTCAGGAAACACACATACCACAGGACCAGAGAAAACTGGAACTGTTGTTGTTGTCTGGCCAGCCAACTGTAACAGTTGTGAAAGGATCCACATGGCGACTTGGTTTAATATATATTTTGTTTTTCCTTTTGTGATCCTAAATAATAAAGTAAATGTATCAGTTAGGACAGGAGCATGTGTAAACATGTATGTATCATGCTTCTCTATAATGAAAAAAGTCTGAAAGTTTAGATCCCAAATTACCATGTGTAGATCTGTAATTTAAATGATCTTACCCTGAACAGTTGTAGGATGCAAGTAGAAGCTATGGGAATAGCAGCACTTTTTAAGTTTTAAGCATTTCCATTTTAAAGAAAGGTCCTTAAATAAGACTTACATTTGTCTTTTGGGTATTCATTTTGGAGCTGCTTTCTTCTTTAGCAGAGCCTGTTTAATACAAAAAAAAAGCAGAATATTTTGGTGCTACCTGTAAAGCTTTCAGACATCCTTAGTGAATATGACTTAAGCACAAAGGGTTTGACTGCCTACAGTCTGAAAGATAGGGCATAAGAATCAGACTTTAGAACTATGATACACAGTGGAGTTGCAATAGGTAAAATTCTGACAAGCCAGTCACATGCTATGAAGATGATCCTGATTCTTCAAACAATGATGTAAATCAAAATAAATTTACAGAAGATTGTAGAGTTTCATCAATGTGCAAAAAAAAAAAAATTATAGAAGACAGTGGAAAAGTCTCAATAGGATCAGTATTGAAGTCTCTTTATTCCTGTATAATCTGCTTTTGTAAATATAAGGATGAGCCACTTAGAAGCAGTTACTGACAGGAATTTATGAGACTGCAGTGATGCCAATATTTCCTGGTTTCAGAGCTATAAGCTTTGCTAATTATTTATAGGACAAATAGCAAATGTGCAATGTGGGACATATACAGAGTGATGCTAATTTATTACAACTTTAAAGCCAGGGAGTCTGCCTTCATCAGGAAGAAGCCTTCACAGAAGTTTTCAGCACTGTAGCTGGAAGGAAAGCAATTACTAGAAGCAAACCATAAACACTCCACAAAAGGCTCTGATTGCAAAAATGCACTTACGTGCTCAAAACCAGTGCTGTTAGATTAACACAGTTACCTTTTTGATGAGAACTGTTCGCCAATACAGTGATGAACCCAAGATCCAGACTCATGTTTGAGAAGTCATTCATGGCCACCACTTTCACTAAAAATGTACCTAACAAAGACAAATGGCCAGTTAAGAATAGCAGTGAGACCAGTCCATCATGCTTGAGAGATAAAATCCAATTAATAAAGAAAACCCTATTCTTTTCTGTTAAGAGCTTAAGGAGTTTTTTTCTGTTGAGTTTCCCTTGCTGAAAGGCTTTTCAAGGTATGTTCTTCCCCTTTGTCTCAGCTTTGTAATGAGTCAGCTGCCTTTGTCCTAGCACTTGCAATGCTATTCTTTGTCAGCTGGCTATGATATTACCACACATGAAACTACAGGTGTGCAAATCCTGGAGTCCACATGAATTCAGGCATCTTGAGAGAGCAGCTGTCTTGTTTGAAAATTTCTGCCTGAAGGGAAAGGATGGTCAAATGGGTATAAGGAGATCCAATAAAACTTTTAATATTAAATCATTTTAAAACATAATATTAAATCATAATTAGCTTGTAGTGTTCCAGCTTTGGCATGGGATTTGAATAGTTCATTAGAAGAATAAACTTTGTCTTCTGCCACTGAATTAACTCTTAAGAACAATCATCCTAATCCCACATTTTAAAGGCTCTGATTTCTTAATAATAGAAAGAAAAAATTACTCAAAATCTTATGAATAAGTCCAACAAAAACTATGTTTTGGAGACTGACACATAGAAAAGCTTCTGTCATCTCTACTGAGAGCTCCTCAGATTATTAATTACTGCAGTGTAAAATGCAGAGGACTGCAAACTTAAAAATGTATGCATCTGAACAAAGAGGAGAGGAACACTGTGATTTAGGAAAATGTCATCATTTGTACTTGAATCAGATCATGTAATGAAAAAATAAACTCTGCTTCACTATGTCTTTTTTATTGCAAAAATCAGGCAGATTTTTGCAGTGGAGACCCATTTGCCAGTTCAATTGTTTTAGCTCACAAGTCCATAAAACTCTGCTGTTCACACTGTTCTGCAGAGGGAGTTTGAGTAGTTAGAAAAGCTACCCAGATCAGCTGTATGTTATTGTCCCCTACCCCAGAATGCTGTGACTGTTTATGTGAACTCCTCTACTCAGCTGTGAGTGTCCTGGAAATACAGAAGACGTCAGCATGCTGTACCTTCAGAGAGCACAGGAATGATGTACGTTCGAGGTTCCCCATGAAGGCCATCTTCTTCATGAGAGTGAGTTTCATTAGCTCCAATCACCTCAAACTTCAGCTTCTCTGGGGCACCATGAGACACAGAGACATTCATCTCCAAATTCTCCCCTAGCTGCAGAGTGTGAGAAGCTAATGCAGCCTGAAGACCAGATACTGGCTCAATTAAATGAACAGCAATGCTCTCGGAGATCTCTGATGCGGTTGCGTTGCTGGATGCTCGAATTACCAGTTGATGTATCCCTGGGCCTAGCAGCTCTTGAGCGGCACTGTCAAGTGTCAAATTGTGAAGCATAATTCCTTCCTTTGCACTGGATTCAGTGAGTGTTATGTTATCTGCTAATATAATGTAGGTCACTCCGTTGCCTGCAAAAAGACAGTTGAAAATTTCTCACAGCTTGCATAAGAGGCCATGCAATTCTCGCTACTTTCTGCTGCATTCAGGTGTTAAAGGAGTTATAGGAACACTGCAGCAATGCAGTCAATTTTAATAAAGTAGTTTCAGGTGCTTTTGTGCCCCCTTTATACTCCCCAGGGAAGTCTATTGTGTTTTCTGCTGTTAGGGCAGTCAAGAGAATTCAAACATACGCTACTAAATTTTGGGTTTTAAACGTATGTGTAGATTCCAGGAACTTGAAGTGAGAACGAAAAGTATACCAGCAAATGTAACCAGCTCAGTGTGGAATCCTCTGACCCTCAGTCAGAGAAAAATTTCTGTGGGTTCCTAACTTCAAAAATGGAAACATTCTTACTGACTTCATGTGGATTTATGTGACTAAAGTTATGCTCATGCTCTGTCAGCTTCACGTAGAGGGAAAAAGGGGTTATACCTATGTTTGAGGTGCTGTAATAGCTCCGAGAAGAACCCCTCCAATAGAGCTGAGAAAACTCAGTTGCAGGAGTGCAACTATTAGAGGGATAGCATTTCCTAAAAAAAGAAGCTGAAAATCCTGCTTCTACCCTATGGATGGCATAATATTTAGCCTTACCATTTAAATCATGCAGAGTATTTACTCTCACCTCCATTGAGTTCAACTTGAATCCACAACTCCTCCCCATAGAGTGTACGGCACCGAGAGCTGTTCCCAGATTCATACTGGCTGTAGCACCCAATAACGTTCAGCTGCTCCATCTTGTCTTCAACAGTCACCTGCTTCTGTGCCATCACGTGCCATTCACTGGTGGTGCATTCCACAACAACAGTAAACTCCCCAGGAGAGGAATATCTGTATGTGACATTGCTGACTAGCCTGGAATAGAAAGAGAACAGCTGCTTGTTGTGGAAGACTGTCCTGCGAAGTCCTTAGCCTTACGTGATAACAGTGGTCAGTTCCCAAATCCACAGCCTGACTCAGCTGTCCTGCAACCACTGTAATCGATTTCCTGTTTATTTACATAGAGTTTTTAGGGTTGAAGATTGTTCCTTTGTTCCAGCTAGGGTGTCATTACAGTTGTGTATCAGGGTGGTCATTCTCCAAGCATACCTGTAAGGGGGGACACGTTTTGCTGTGAAGTAGGTAGATTACAGTTCAGTAACATGCATCACTAGATCTGGTTTGTGACCTGTTGGCTCTGAGCACAGACATGTGACTATGTACATTAGAACATATAACAATGCCTTTAATTTTCCATGTTATTCTCAATCTCTTAGGTATATCAGTGGAAGCTAAGACTGCTCAGCACTTATTTTGTCAGAGCACTCCCTTGCTCTTTTTGTTTGTTTGTTTGTTTTGGGTTTTTGTTTGTTTGGTTGGTTTTTTTAATGTGCGGCTACTTCTATACTTGCCCATGCTAGCAAAAGCATCTCTTCACTCCTGGGTCTGGTGCAGCTCTGGTCATGATCACAGTAGGAGATAAATGTATATGAAAAAGTCTGTGGTAGTTGCTATTACTAACAAGCATAGGAATATGGTGAAAGGAACCTAAGGATATCCTTCATGATTTACAAACACCGTGGAAGGCAAATAAGTAATATTCCTGACACTATTCTCTCTGAACTCTTTATATTCTTATCATCTAGCAAATGTAATAAAGATCAGAACATATAATCCTTGACAATGCATATTTTTCATTAGCTGTTTTACTGAAGAAAAAGGTTTCATTCTAACTGGACCTCAAAAACTTGCCAATGACAAGATCAGGCCAGAAACGTGAGTTTCTGTAGGAGTGGGTATGTGGACACAGAAAACACATGAGCATGACTATGAGCCATTTAGTAGGTGAAATAAAAGCTTCTCATAAAAACAGCAAGCCTCTGCTTACAGCTAGCAAATGTATTTTACTTGAAAGGCTCACTATCAAAGATTTTTTTCCAAGTTTCTTACAGCTACAGATCTGTATGGCTGTAAAGTTTCTAAAATCTATAGCTCTGAAAGAATATTCACTGTCTCTAATATGTTACCATATTTTGCTTTTCATTCTTCTACTCTTACTTTTCCAGCTGACTCAAGTAGTATTCCATTAGTAGACAAAAGAATTTCTAAAGCTGTTCTCTGACATTCCTAGCACTAGGACAAAACCCTATTTTGAAATCCAGCAGAAAAATATTTGATCCTTTACAGACAATTTTTATGCAGTTAAAACCAAATAAAAACTCCAGAATGCCATTATATTATTTTAAATGTTATTTAAACATTTCTTCACACTGAAGAAAATAATGCTTGCCTGTTTCTTTGACAATTACCAGCATATTTTCAGTAGTTTTGTGGTTTAGGACCAGGAATAACTTCTCTTGGCAAGAAATAGGAATCACTTTTCATAATAAGCAGAAGAATAATTGTGGTTGGGAGCTTGACATAAAAATCTGTATTAATTTCAAAACATGTTTCTGCAGAATCCAAGTGTCTTGTAGATATGGTCTATTATTGACTTAATTTTTAACATCTTGTTTAAGAGACTCAGAGCATTCAGTAGAATGCAAGCAGTGAAATTTACTGGTTGCCTGATGGTAAATGAAGGCCATATCTTACGTTACAGGGTAGTAAGGATCAATAACGTGGCCATCTCCAGTGCTAATGATACAGGAAAGGTTGCCAGAGTACGGAGAGAGCAGCCAGTTCAAACTGATGGTGATATTTTCAGAGATAGAGCATGTATCTGTTACAACCAGCTGCAGACCTGTAAAACATAATGACAGAAGTCAGGGCCATTGTTTGCCTACATTTCTTATATAATTCAGTTAATTTGTATGTATTGAGAGCAGGCCTTCTCCAAAACAGAGCTGACACTGCTGCTAATCTGAGTGCATTACTGGTGTGACAGGCAGCTGATTCTTTTCCATATCTACTGGTCAAGATTCTTGTTGGAACACGATTTCATTTAAGTGTTTTATGTGTCTGAATTTCCTGGCTTTGTAGCCTATCAAAAACCCTTAGTTAGGACAGGGAAGCTATGTTTTTGTGCTTCTTTTTAGTGGTCACCACTCTTCTGGGTTCTTCCCTCAGGATGGAGCAGAGACTTTTAGATAGATGTGAATGGTCACAGAGTTACAGCAAAGAGCAGAACAGGCTTGACAGCCCCCTCCCACTTACCTTCCTTGCAGCGGTACTGAATAGACAAATAGCTTCCCCAAGCTGGACAAGGATCTCCAAAGAAAGTGCCATCTGCTGCCACCTGGCAGGCCTGAAGACCATGACACTGGCCTGGAAAGAAGGACCATTTTACATGAATTAATGGGGTTTGTCTGTGCCTGTTGTATCAGCCGAAGTGAAAGATGATTACAGAAACAAAAATGGGAGGAGGAGCAATATCATGTCACTGATTTCTAGACAAGCATGCTTCAACTTTAGTGTGTTGCTTCTTGCATGGCATTTCTTAGCACCAGTCCACTTTATTGGAATAAAGCTGATTTAGGGTATAAAAAAGGAGGTTATGTGTTTTGTTTAATTTTGGCTGGAAGCCCAAAGAATCACCCTAGGTTCAGGCCATATTCACTATTTAGCCTGTAGCTCTGGCAGGCTGCATACTGTACATGCAGCAGGCAGCAGCAGATATGTCTTGCCCTCAGGTCCCCATGGTGCCAGCCTTTTCATCTCTCTTGGTTTGAGTTAGGTTTGTACAGATCTGTTCTCTTTCATCTCTGTCACACCTAGTGTCCCCCATTAAGTTCATCAGGGAATCAGTGTGCTCAGGAATTTTTATTTTTTTTTTTCACACAGTGAGAACCAGGAACACACTTGTTCTCCATTTGCTCCCCCTCTCCTCTGAATATTTGTCCTCACAAAGTCCTTCCTTTCCATCCAGCCTCCTGTGGGAACCTGCTCTGTGAAGGAAGTTCTCTGTGATTCCCTTCATTTTAGGAATAGTCTGCTTTCCCATTCATTAACTCGACTGAAATACAAGATAAGCTATTTTAGGGACCAGGAACATTGGTACATACTCTATGCTTCTGACAAGCAACGCTGTAAGAACCTACCTGCTACTTCATCTTTGACACTGATCCAGCTACAGTCTTCATCTGTAGCATGCTGGAAAGGAGTCTCTGACACACAGTAGTGAGGGGTCTTCCGTCCATAGAAGCTTTCTCCAACTTGTATAACTTCTCCTGATCCACACTGTACAGTAGCATTGGAATTATCACAAGCAATGCTCTGGCCATATTCTAATGGAAAAAAAAAAATCAGAGTTAATATTCTGAATTTCTGAAAAATCCTGCTACACTTCTTCTGTGTATCCTTTTGTTTTTATGGGTGTTTTTCTTCCCTTTCCTCCCTCTTAAGCTAAACCATTAAGAAAATGAAAAAAAGAACAAAGAACGTTTCTTTTTTATAGCCCAAAGTAATAGATTTCTGCTTTTTTACTGACTAAAACAAATCTGAGAACTTTTTTAATAAGCCAAAACATTTTCGTTAAATAATAAACATTTTTGTGGCAAACACTAAGCACTTATTTGACCTGCAGTACTGGAAGGTTTGAAATCACTCCTTACTTACAAAAGAGCCTTGTGGCAGTGTGTGATTTGCATGATATTCAGGTAATTGCTCTGGAGAATAGTTTGCATATTAAGTATGGGACCTGATCCCATTTCTACTACAGAGACATCTTTGTTCCTGTGTGATATTCGGCTGACTTCGTTTAGTAGGACTGCTCAAATGAGTAAGGTCGTTTCTCAAAATGTGCACACCTCATTCTTTGATTAATCTGGGACAGTTAATTATCTTTCAGAATTCTTAGTATGCTGCAGTAATCAGGATACTTAGTACCCTGAAGAGCAGGATGCGAAAGCTGCTCTCACGCGGCAGTGTTGCAAAAGAATGTTTTCGTTTGCGCTGTCTCGGGCTTAAAGACGTTGTCCTCGGGTTGCTGTTTTGATCATTCCCTTTAAGTACCTTGATTAACGGTGCCAATGTGTGCACACTGCAGTAATTGTGTGCTATTGTTATTTAAAGGCTAAATCTAAGCCTGGCTGTAACTATAGCAACATGATCAGTTTACAGATTAGAGCTCTCTAAATAAGCTTGACAAATAATTTGCTGTTAAATTCTAATAGGGGCTATCATCTCGTGCATGTTTTTGTTCTTTCCTTTCAATAGCAAGTTCCCATAGTATTTGCTGTCTCGGCAACTGCTACACGGAATAATGTACAAACCCTGGTGAAATACATACATTCTTATGCAACAAATTGCTAACAGAGAGGCACCAAATGGTAGAATAGAAATAATAAGAAATAAGAGAAGTTTTTACTTGTGTTGAGAAGCAGAGTGCTAGGATAAACGGGCAAAGAAAGGATGGAGAAAGAACACTGTCAGGTTAGTTGTTTGTATATACATACCTAGCTAGATCATCAAGTAGACAAGTTATCAGGAATCAGGGAGACTAAATTCCATTAGTGATACCATTTGGAGTTAGTTATATCTTTTATTTGAAGTCTCATACTCAGTGTTAATGTGAACCAAACCTCACAGTAGCAGTGGGTGAAGGTGTTAAGTATCACCATGCTCATTTTACAAACTGAAGCACTCCCAGGTTGTGGGAACTTCCAAACCTTTGAGACCCAGAGAAACTAAGGAAAATATTTTCACTGTTTCTTTAGGGTATTGGATTAAGTTCCTTGAATGTAGAGCTGGTAAAAGAGGAATCCACTCTTACTGAAATGTGTGTGTATTAATGGATACAGGCTGCAGATACTGAAAACAAGGCTGTAATTGCCTCAGTCTGTTCTTGGTTTCCTGGGTAATGGGATGATGGATATAGTGTAGGATAGTGTTGCTCAATAATGCAAACACTTTGAATATAATGGGCTTTAAGGCAGATCCTATGATAACAGATGATAGTTTCCTTACAGACAGTTGTCTACCATGGTTGCAATGGAAAAATAGTTTTAGTCTGTTTTTGCAAGGGAAATAAGCTTAAGGGAATTGTGCTGTCTGCCAGTTTCCTCTCCCCGATCATTTTTAATGTTGTCTTCAACCAAATTTGATGCATAGATATAAACCTTAAATTACCCTACAATTTCATTAAAACCAATAGCTAGGTAGAAGAAAGAGTTACATCAGTGCCTCTGCTGGGAGCTGTCTGTTCCACAATATAGGGTTTAACTGGCCAGCATATATAGCTGGAGCTCTGGAGTAGCTGCAGAACTGCAGCGGAGGGAACAAAAAGTGTTTGCAGAGGTGGGAGGTACTGGCGATAGGGGAGTGAACTGGGAGCACTGAGGAGGAGGATAAGGAGGGGAAGTGGAACAGAAAATCAGGGCAGGAAACCAAACTTTATTAGTTTTTCTGATTGTGGAACAACTTGTTAATTATGTCAGAAGTAATAAAATACTGGACTGGGGCAGTAGTAGTTCTAGGGCTTGTGGAAACCTGTAGTTGCATACTGGATTCAAAGACTTTTTGTGTTAGTGAGCCTACAGCCAGACTATCCTTCCTGTGCTTATGGCCTTAGTTCTAGTTACAGTTTGAAATGCTTGGCTTATGTGCAAATCACAAGGGACACAAATTCCCCTCAAATCTATATGTTGAATGGGATAATATTGCCAGCATTCCCTTCCAGGACTGTTTGCTCCAAGTCGCAGTTTGAGAGAGTATCTGTAGATTTTCTGTCTAAGCACTAGAATACCATCAGGAAGTGGAGGTTTGTCTACTTCCTTATTTTGTGGAAGCCCTTGAACTTCACCTGGTGGAAGAAGGGTCTGAGATGAAACAAGAAAAACTTACTCTCACTTTTGCTGCTCACTCCAGGCTGCTAGGCTTGGTTCTCTAGAAGTTTGGCTGTATTTTTGCTTCAGTTACAAATGGAAATGATTTTGGCACACACTTATGATTAAGAAAGAGTATTTACACTGCAGTCATACACCTAGCTCAGGTACTATGGTGTTGTGGGAGTTTATTCTTGCAACTATACTATTATGTACTACTCAAATAGGCTTTAAACTAGCTCATGTCCACTGCAGACAGGGACTACCACACATCATATTCACTTTCAGATCCTATTTTGCTAGCCCTCTATTGGAAACTGGACCTTAATGACTACTGCAAAGCACCTACATCTCCCAGTGACTTCAGTTCTTTCTTTCTTTGGATAAGATCTTACATCAGCACACTGGAAAAGAGTCCTGCTGGGGTTATATGGCTCTCTTGCTTGTTCACTTTTAATAAGCTTGATCTAGTCACTGCACAGACATTCTGAAAGCAAGAAGGCAATTTGTGCACCATTGTGAACACTGCATGCTCCCTTCTTAGTTCCAGCTGTTGTGTATATCTTACCAAACTGGCAAATGAAGTCAAATTCTTGGCTGCAGTTTTCAGTCACACCCCACTGATACTTGGCATTCTTCAGGATGTACCCGCACGTGGATGAGAAGGGAGATGGCTGATCCTTGTACCAGTTACTGTAGCTTAGATTTGAAGTGTCCAGCCAAATCATAGACCCTGTGAACAAAGTAGTTGTGTTACAAAGGTTTATTTTGCACAATAATAGTCAGAGCCTACAGAGCAGGACTGTAGTCAAAACTCCTAATGAAGCAGGGGTGGGTTAGTCTGCACAAGCATCCTCAATTACATTTAGTAGATAACCTGATATAATAGTTAAGAGAAATCTCCACTTCCTCCTGTGCTCTCAGCCACAAGATTCCACCATTTCCCTTGCATCAGATCTTGCAGCACTTGTTTCCTAGCGTAGTGAATTGGCTCAGCTTGCTCTTGCACTGGAGACCTAAGCCAGCATATTTTTTTCACTGGGTCAGCAAGCTGCTCTAATTCACCATGTGTTCACACAGCCACAAGAACCAATGGAAAGGGTGACAGCATGCAACCAGGAAATGAAGCAAGCAATTAAAACGTCTTAACATAAATCTGAATACACAACAGAGATGGTGGCTTTTCAGCAGATGTCTACAGAAGGACTAATTGCATTTGTTACCATGTTAAGTAAGCATTATGGGATGATACAGTTTTAAAGATGACACTATTTCCAAGCCACCTACCGTCAGTTGTTTCATTCAGCAAGGAGTTTGAGATCAGTCCTATCCACCATTCCTGATCCTCAGCAATATGTTTTTGCAAGAACTCTTGAGTTTCCTCATTTTCAATAAAGACAAGGTGTCCTCCTCCTCTCTCACACCAGCTCTGGGCACTTGTGAAGGTATGCTGGAGTTTAACAAACTCATAGCAGGAATAGTTGAAAGCTAGCTGGTACTTTGAGCAAGGGATTCCTTCATCAACAGTTGTTTCCTCTGCAGTCAAACATACAGCAAGAGAAATTAGAACTGCAATCCCAAGCCACATTCTCAGTTCAGTGCCCTGTGTGGCACTAGTCTTGCTTATCACATCACCACTCTTTTTGCTGCCTCCTTCAAAAGCTTGAGGTGTCACCCTTGTCATATCGTCAGCATTTCTCCTTCCTCTTTGCTGCTTGCAACAACAGAAGCAATAGAACACAGAACAGATTGCTCCTAATATATAACAGTGATCGCATCTGAGGGCACACAGATAAGTATTGATGCTAAGTCACTGCAGTGGTCATTGTGGGGGCTATTGTACAAATGTTTCATTCCATGTGAGGTCAGTTTGAAGAGAAAACATTGAAGTATTACTTTTCCCCTGAGCAGAGAAGATAAAGTTGATATATGCTGCTGTTGGACACATGGGAAAGTAAGATAAAACTCCTACATCAAAGCCATCATTGTGTGTACATTCAAGCTGGAGGTCCTTACAACAAAGAGGTAGAGGAGAATGAGGGAAATGAGAAACAGAATTACAAGATGGGAAAACACAGTGCACCTCTAGATACATTAAATTGTTTTAAATTGCTTTATTTTTAATGATTATTGAAATGCTTCTTTTGGTGCTAAGGCAATATCTATCATTACTGTGTCATACTCATTCTGCCCACCTGTTTACACATACACATTAATCTCAGCTGTATCAGTTTAGAACTCTACATCCTAAAGTGACAAGTTCCCATCATTGATTAAAAGTTGAGCTGCTCAGCCATATAGAGCTAGTGTTTATACCTGCTAGGAGATAGAGGGCCAGAAGTTAAAACAGTGATTTAGAAAAGATGAAAGCATTGCCTTAATCATCAGAACTACTTGGGAGCCCTATGTGCACATTCTGAAGGCTACTGATGGACTTTGGGAAGCCAGCCCAGCAACACTTAGGAGCTGAAATCCCTCATAGCTTCTGAATGTCCCTACAAAAGATACCCATCAGGTCTACAAGGCCACTGGGTTAGCAGAAATATAATACAAATAGGGGTCTTTAGCTATTGCAGTCCTCCTGTCCTTGGCATTAATTCCATTGAATTTAATGCAATTATTAATTTATACCACCATAACCCGACACAGAAAGAACATGCACTTAAATTTGGGTATGGATCAGCAAGCCAGCTACTGCATCAGAGATGCAGGAAGCAGTGATGTTTGGTTGAATTCCTGCAGTGTAGAAATGCTATCTGCATGGCACTGCTGAGCTGAAGGTAATGCACATACCACACTGTATGCGAGGCCAGCTCTCACCCTAAAGCATTCTTGCAAAGTAAAGTGCATCTACTGCATCCAGTAAGCATTTAAGAGTCATCTTCAATCCCAAGACCTTTCTGTACTTCCAGTTAGTAGTCATCTTGCTCAGCTGGATAAAGCAGGACTACGATCAGGATTTAAGATAAAGTTCATGGGAAAGTGTTTCATGGTTAGGACAATTGCAAGGCAAAGAAAGGGAAAGAAAATGCACTTTACCACCTTTTTTTGTCTTCTTTACCACTACACTTGAAAATCAAGACTCACCTCAGTTGTGGAACCACTGGAGCAGATCCCATATGAATTTCTGACTGATTAATATGGAGGGCTTATGGAGCAGTGAGATGCGAGTATTCAGACTGGATTTCCCAGTTCTGGAGAAGACCAGTCCAGTTCTAATTAGCTGATGGATCTGGCCCAACCAGTGCCCAGACACCCATCCCCTTCCTGGAAGGGACCATAAAACTCTAGCTATCAGCTGGTTCTGATGAGGTTGTCTGCAAATTAGGAGTCCCATGTGGGCTGCATACAAAACTTTGCAGGCTTTAGTTTGGGAACCCCAAACCCAACTGTTTTTCATTCAAGCTGTTGCAGAAGTAAGAGCAGAGGGCAGCTGCTCTTCAGCTAATTAGCCACTGTATATTTTCACAACATTTCCTTCAGAGTCCTTTCTGCTTCTTCAGCCATGCTGACTGGCCAGGTTTTGCAGAAGCTGGCAACCAGCCCTCCCATTTCATCCTTTTGGGTATGAGAAACAGCCTGTTTCTGAAAATAGAGATGTGATGGAGACTGTACTTAAACATATCTGGCCTAGTGATACAGACTATGCATTTCCTCCCATTTGTCACAAATGCATGCTGTAGCATCAGCCAGTTCTCTGCAACTGGAAATTTGACTGAGAACACACTGCTAAAAATGCCAGAGCTTGAGTTGCCACAGGCTATCTTCTGTGAATCTTCTCCAAAACCACTGAAATTAATGGAAGTCTTGTTTCTGGCTTCCATGGAATTTGAAACAGGCCTTAAAAAAGAACAAATAATGTTTGAAAATTTCTACAAATAAAGCCAAGCTCTCCAAGTCAGTCTGCTGTTGGCCATTTCTACAGCAGTGTGAGTTTTTTTTTCCTAAATTACAATTGCTATAATGAACTCTTCAGTTGCCTGCAGCAGATGGGGAATGGAAGAAAATGTCCATCTTTTACAGTTTGTTGACTTCATGTATTTTAGTGTCAGTAAAGCAGTCTGATAGTTTATTCTGGTGCCCTTTGCTGTATAATCTCATCTTGCAGGTTATAAAAGGCAGTCATGGAAATGCTTAATTAAAGCTCTGTCACTAATCAAGGTGGTAACTGGCAATTACATTAAATTCTTCTCTTCTGGCTGCCCATGCAAGTGGAACTGACCCCTAGCAGGTATTGTAAAGCCAGATACACCAAAACCATTCACTTGCTGGTTTTTGTTTGCCTTCTGCATAGTTCTGAAGAACTAGGGCAGATCACAAGATAAGTCTGTACATAAGCATTGTTTTTTAAGGAACTACAGACCCCTTGCATATACCTAAGACTAGTTAATCTTTGTTCAGTTCTAGCTGTCTGTTTGAAAGGCTGATGTAGCAACCACCCCTACAGCACGTTCTGTAGCAGTGACTTAAACCCAGACATGCTCACCAGCTAAAATAAGGCTTGCAAAGCAATTGTTTTGCAAGCTTTGACTAGAAATTAGTGATAAAGCTTTCTCAGTATTTTCACACCCTCACTCCAAGCTGCAGTAAAGCTAGGAATAACTCTTGTATCTGTTGGAATAAGTCTTCCATTTTTCCTCACAAATGTTTTAGGGGGCCCTGCAGATCTCTCAAGGATCCTAACTTGCCCTTAGGAGTTACACCAGATGGTGACCATCAAGAGAAAGTTTCTTCAGCAAAGCATTGTGCTATATAAAACATTGCAAAAGACAGTGATGAATGATTTATTCCTGGTTTTCAAATGGATCCTTCAAGGTTTATTAATTTGCTGTTGTTGGAAGTAGAAGCTGTTGAGGGGGAAAAATCTGAAGCATATTTTGTTTACAGTGCTGAAAAAGATAATAGGTGTTAAAAAAATAGTGGTGGCCTACACTGAGATTCTGTGAGGGAACCTTCCAGGAGGCATTTGCCATGCCTACAAATTGAACCCCTTAAAACTAGCTTGGTTTTCATACACAAATCTCTAAGTACTCATAATTACTAATTTTTTTAAATCTAAAGTTATATGTGCAAATTATGCCACTCAAAGTTTAGCTTTATATGCCTAAATTCTTATAGAAGAGATGAGCACACACAATGATTATCTAACACCTGCAGGTGCACAGGTTTACCCCAACACCTTTGCAAATTAGCCCTTCATGCCTCATTAGGCACCAAGTACTGGATTGACACTTCTGAAAAATACAAACTAATTCTTGTTCAACATAATAACAGCTCCCTAGTTCAGGGCACCCTGAATCCAGCTGCAAATTTCTCCATGGCTAACTGCTACTAGGAAAACGGGGCTCATTGGCTAGACATTTTTGAACTTTGCTGTTCCAGACCCAAGAAAAATCAGTTCCAGAGTTTCCCTGTGCTATTGAAGAGCTGGGTGCACAAAGCAGGGGTATGGTGCTGCTCCTGACTTCAGGGTAGTCCTCATTTGTACCCTAGTGCAAATTACAGCTGCATCGTGACAGCCTGAGAACATCCTGTGATTCAAAAGGCCATTGCAGCACAGCAGAATAGCTTGAGAGTCCTTTATAGAGGCCAGAAAGTACTAGATTTGAGGAGCGAGGGAAGTGAAGAGCTGCCAGTGGGAAGGAGTCAATCACACCCCTATTCATTTTGGCTGTTGTTCATTTGCCTTGAGGAAGAGCAAGTAAATTTACTCCATGGGAATATTACCATCTTTACATTCCTGAATATTACTGAATGTAACAGATTTTATCAGGAATAGAAATATGTCTCAGTTCTATGAATTGAATAATCATAAATAGAAAATTTATTTACATTACTTTGGCTTTGAAGAAAATAAGACTATTTTCAGGTATCATTAACTGGAAACAAGATAACTTTTTAAGTACACTTCTGCATTGTGCAGAACTGCCTCTTGAAAATATCCATTTCATTATTACCCCCTAATCTGTAGGAAATACTGAGCAGACTGTCCAGAGGGGGATGTAGAAGACCCTACAGGTACACCTACATCTTCTATCTCTCCAGCTGGCTTTAGTAAAGCCCATTTGCCCATTAGTTTAAGGCAGTGAGTCACAATCACACTTCCTTCCTTCCTGCTCTTCTGGGCTGCTTGTCCTTATAGCAAGACCTGGTTATTTGCTGACAGAAAAGGGTTTGTGTTGTTACTCAGTCTAATTTTCCATGTGGCAACACAGTGAACTTGCCAGTGAGCCCTGCCAAATTACAGTTTTGATGTTATCTTGTTTAGAAAACACAGGGAAAACAATTCTTATCTTTACAGGGTGCAATAATTAAATTAGACATTCGTGCCTGGCATGATGAGGTCAGGGTAAAGATAACTACATTCAGGAGTTGCTGGGTTGGACATAGTTTTTGTTTATAGGATGCATATGGTTGCCTTCTGGAACAAATGTTGCCTCATTAAGCACCTGAGGACCTTCTTCTAAGAACTGTCCCTTCAGAAGCATCTAGTATTTGCTTTCAGCTTGTAGTTTGACCTTCCTCACCTGCCTTAGATATGATGCCTCAATACATCCTTCTTTCCCAACTAGTTCTTATGTTTTATTGCTTTCCACAAAAGAACTTCAGTTACTGGGAAGAAGAGGGTAAGTGTGCTCTCTGATAACATTAATCAAACTAGAGTTATTGATGGCCAAGGTTAGCCTTGAATTCATGTATAAAGCAGCAGAGCTATCTGAAGCATCTGCTGACACCTCGTGTTCTTGTAATCATGACTAAGTGGTACCATTTACATGTGCCATTAGCTCAATATCTTAATAAGAGAACTGTTCTAAGGATTAAATGTACCCTCTTTGGGTAAAACATTAACTGCCAGATACAAATAGACTGAACTTTTCCTAGCACACAGAGAAGCAAAAAGCCTGTTTATATCTGAATCTCCAGCCATTACAGCTCCACTGGTGTCCCTGCAGTCACTCCAAATTTCCATAAGCATTAGACTGATCAGATTTAAGGCAGTCCAGATTCCACCTCTTGTTTTATTTTTGTTACATATTCTTCCTTCTGCTTGTTATGAGCTATTTCTGAGCTTACACAACATAGAAAGAGAAGAGCTATGTTACAAAGTTGTCTTCATTAATAGTGTCTCCCATCAGCAGAAGTCCAACACCTTACAGAAGGCATCAGCTTCACAATCTCCATAATGAGAGAACTGGAGGTCCCACAGTCTCTCTGTTCAGGAACACTGCTTTTGTCCACATTTGGTTCATAACTCAGGCTAAATTCTAGCAGTTGCTGTATCATACAATGACCCCTCCACAGCAGGGAAGTAAGATAGGGAAAAGGAGAAGGTTGAAATGAAAACATATCTAACAAAACAACAAAGCCAATACCATTATCAAATATATAAAGTTATACTTAGCCCAGCAAAGGTGCAGTCATCGCAGTAAACCAGTCCTCAAAAGCAGGAGAAGAAAAAAACAAGCACAACCACAGAGAGCCCAAACAGGCATCTCCCCTCCTGTTTCTATCCTCCCCCTTTTATACTGAGCAGGAATTTCATGTTATGGGATACATCTGTAGCCAAATCAGCTCAGCTGTCCTTGCTCACTCCTAACTGCAGCCCATGACTGGTCTAGGATTCTGTCCCATCAAAGCCAGGGCAGTGTTAAGCACTCTATGTGCAAATGCTACCTGACTAAAATCAGAAAAGAGTTCTTTGTAGTTTTTCTTTCATGTTCTCACAAACATGTACAGTAGGCTAAAAGGTAGGACAGTGTATAGCAGCATTACTTCCAGTCACTGTAAATGTCTGCAACACCATTTTACACCTTCAGTTGTGGAAGTGAATGCCAACCTTCCTGCTGTCATTCTGCCCACTTGAAAACACATTACTAAACTGTGTAACATATTAAATATTCAAACATGCAAATAGTCTTAGAATGTTGAAAGGTGCAGATAAGATTGTAAAAGTCTTACAGTGAGGAAGTTTATGTGTGTACTGTGCCTGTGTTCTTGTTTGAATGTCTAGTGTTTAAATGTTTGGGCTTTTAGATGCTCAGGCTCAGTCTGGTTGGATACTAGAATATGGTAGGGTATCAGTTCTGTGCCTCAGCACTTGGAGAGTTTTAATACTAAGTTACTTTTTTTTAATTGTAATGAATTAATCAGTATTTCTAGTGATAGGAATTAAGTATATGACTCTATCAAAGAAAAAAGTGGAATTGTTTCTCGTAAAAAACAGTGAAATCTCAAGAAAATTAAAATCTCACAAAAATAGTTACTTCCTTTCAAAGAACACTGATTAAAACTTTGATCAAAACTATTTTGATCTAAACAAAACCTGGCCAGAATAATATAAGGAAACTATTGTTATTTAAATTTGAACAAAGGATATTTGTAGCTTGTGTTTGCAATTATACCTGGACACTTAAAGAGAAGTATTGCTAGATAGTGCTGGTGATTCTTTTTTATGAGATGATGTCAGTAAGACAGTATTTGAAAAAGATAAGAGCCTATCTCTCTGGCACAGTGAGATAGCAATCACTGTGATTTCAGCTAGAGGGACTCTTAAGTTCCTATCAGTTTTACTATTGGACTCTTTCTTTGGCATCGATAACAGTTGATAGTTGAAAGTTCTTAGCACAACTTAAAGTCATATTGAGGTAATTTGACCTTTGTTAATGGGCTTTAGTTAGTACTTAATTTTTATAAGAGAAAGGTTGAGATTAAAGTAAATTAAGTGCTTATATTTCAGTATAGAGATAAGGAATATTAGTCTCTCTCTGATATATAAGGCAATGATTTGTTTCTTGTGTAAGTGAGCCAAAAGTACAAAGGTGGACATATGGCAATGACGTTATTATACTAGAAATTTAAGTAACGGGCTCCTCTGACCTGGGGAATTTTGTTTTGATTTTGATCACTGAGATCACACCCTAAATGCCATCACTAACCTTGCATGGCCACAGGGTACAATCTGACCAATGCTGGGCAGGGTCATGCTTTGCTCCAAAGATGTCTTCATGGCTCTTTTTAAGTTTGGGAGGGAAGCTCAAGGCACTCAGAGATTGGAGGGAAGTGAAAGCTAGGAAGAACCCTAGAGGAAACAGCTTGTAGCCTTCACCACAATTGTTTAAAGCAGAAAAAAATACAGTGAAGAAAACCTGCCTGTGGTGGGGAGCTGGCAACTTCAGAAATGTTGTCATGAGGGGTGAATAGAAAGTGGAAACTGTAGGGAGAAATGCTAGCTTTGATTGAGGAAGATTTGTATTTGAAGGATTCTTCAGCTCTTCAGAGTGTCTGTAAATAAGGTCAAGCATCAGGAGAGGCTATTCAAACCATGGGGTTGGATCAGTTGGCATTAAGGATTATGTTTTCAGCATTCCCTACTGAGAAGAGTAAGACAGCACAGCCCCTCTGAGTTCATAATGTTCTGGTGAATATTATCTATATGAGTTACAACGTGTCTGGTAAACCCAAGATCAAAGAGCCACTTGTAGTCTCTCCAGAGAGGGTTGTATTTCCCCTATGTTCTCTGTAATATAGAGTTCTATAACCCACTCCATTTTCTCCCGTCAAATACCTGTTTTTTACAAAAAAAGACAAAACATTGTAAAATAATAAAATTAGAAAAGCCACCTAATCCATATCTGCTTCTGATGATGATTCCACATTATAACTGTAAGTCAATACTTCGATATTTCTCTATTTCAATGTAAAAAGGGGGAAATTACACAGCAAGAAAATTCATCTGTCCGTGCCATGCTAAACTGCTTATCTGTCATTAGCATGATGAAAACAACAACAACAACAAAATGGTTTACTGTTAAATGATGTGGTTTACATTAACAAGCAGGAAAAATAAATTTTTCAAGGACTCCTTATTGAAGTTGTACAGAATATGGGATAAAACTTTCAGGCACAGACCTGAGGCTAGCTGTCAAAACACACGTAGGCTGATTTCAAAAGCTGGATATCTGCAGCTCCTTGTTCTTCTATTCAAACAACTTTTAACAAGGTTTCTAATCATCTCATCTCAGCTGAACCTTAAACTACTTGAACAGTCATGGTGGAGGGGGGCAAAAGTGGCTTGAATTAATCTTTTTATTGTTTACTTACCTTATGGAAAACTTCTGAGTACTGCTCTAGATTAGACTGCTTATGGCTCAGATAATTTAAACTGCAGCATTAAAACTGTGGCTATGTAAATGGATGAGGCTATGCTGAAGAAAACATATTAAAGCAAATCAGAACATCATGGGCAGAGAAGCTGACCCCATGGCTTAGTGGAAGTAGAGTTAGATGGCTTTGCTTTTTTTGCCAGATTGTTTTCAGTCTCTGATATGGCTGAAAAATGCCTTTGTGTGTACAAATAGTCTACATCTCAATACAAGTCTCTCATATATATGCATATATACTTATACATGCATATGTAGTGTATGTTTATGTGTATATCTCTGCATATGTCTATGTATGTGGACTTTGATACCCTTCATCTCCTACAGCCTCCTGGTTCAATCCTGCTATTTATTAACACTACTAATTCCAACAAAGCCCATATATTTTCTTTTTTCATCTGGCTTCTTATTTTGTTAATCACCTGCTTCTGGGAGTGCTTGCCAACCAGAGACAAAGGCAGGCTGTTGTGACGCTGTCCCAAAGATAAACCTTCAAACAGGCAATAGGTTAGGAAGAGAGGAGCAATGTTGTTTTAAATAAAATAAATATGTGTATTTATAAAAGATCAGTCAGCCTTTAGAAATGATGTTAAAACATTTTGGAAACACTGGTGACTTAGTTAAAAAAAATGGGATTTTAGGGTAACCTTATATGAAGTTGCATAATATATAACTATGCGAAGAGTGGTTTTATCCTTTGTGTTCAGTGAAGCCTATGATTTGCTCTACAATCACATGCTTTATGTTGAAATAATTCTTTTCCCAGAGGATTTTAAAATTAACAACATTGAACTCAGTTAAGTACCTTATCTAGAAGTTAAAAATCCTCCTTATTTTTAATGATTTCTGCCATACTTTCACAGAGTGGATTCAGGTCACATATGGGAGGATATCATTATGATTATTTGTGAAAAGATGTTTAATTCAAAGGTGTGCTGCTGAGTTCACTCTGGAACCACTTATATACAAAGAAATACAGCACATGACAGTTCAGTGATGATATTTTGTTCATTTATAGAATAGCCCAGTTTCAATTTCACAGAATGGAGAGAAAAGGATGACCCCACTTTGAGATGTTTGTTGCTCCCAAAGAGCCAAATTCAGAACACCTGGTAGAGATTTCTTTTTCTCTCCCTCCCTGCCAAGTGGGGCAAGCACCCCTATGCAGTGTCTAGAATTTGATCTGAAATTTTGAGCCATTGTTCCAACAGCCTGGGGTGTGCCTGGCTGCCTCAAGTGGGTTCCTAAGAAGCAAACACACAAGTTATGTTTTTCTTACTTCTTCTTTGAATCAGTGAAAGAGTTAAGTTTGATGAGAATGTGCAAGAATTACAGTGTATGTGCTAAGGATTAAAGATCAGCTATTATAAATTGTCAGTCTATAAGCCACTAACCACTAGCTCACATTGCCCTTTGACCTTATCTTTATATGTAACAGGAAAGAGCTGTTCTTAGCCCAGACAGGAGAGGACCGCTACAGCTGCAGGAGCTCCTCCGTACGGGACGCAGAAACTCTGTTACTTAAGAGATGGATACACTGTTTGGTAGAAATAAAGAAGAACATCCAGAGCCCATAAAAGCTGAGGTACAAGGTAAGTAGAAGAAAATCTGTTCTAATACATGTGATTACTGTGACATTTTCCAATGTGTAAACACTGAAACACTTGTTCACCCAAGACAACACTGAAAAGGGAAGCTGAGAAAGCGAGAAACATAAGTTTGTTTAAAGGACTGCTCTCAGATAATGTTTGTGCCCTAATGTGAGATTTTTCTCACTTTCTGGGCATTTCTGTGTACTTTTCCAACAGGTCTGTTTGAACAGGATTCCCGAAGTTAGTGGCGAGGGACTAAGTCTCGGAATTTAATCTGGTGACATCCCCTCCCCCATGGCTCTGCTCATGCTTTCGGTTTCTCCTCTCTGTAACCCTTCCCTGTCCTCCCTCTGTCTGCTCACGCTCTCTTCCTTGCCTCCTGGAGATGATCACTAAAACTGAGACTCTTCAACCACACTGTTTCTAAATAGACATGCAGGAGTAGTGAATGCCACCATGTACTGTTAAAAAGAGGGTTCAGAAGTCAATCCAGTAAAAACTATGGAGTGTCCTTCAGCAAGATAGTTACAGTGGCCCTCTAGGCATGAGTGCTTGATCAATCTATTCTTTTTACTACTTTTTTTCCTTTACAGAAGAGTTTTTTGCTACAGCTACAGGAGAGGTTTGTTGCTGAGAACCCCTATTTAGTAGAGATACTGCATTGTTTGTTATATGTAGTCTAAGAAATTATAGGCATCTAATACCAATTCTAAAGTCACTTCCCAGGTACAACATTAAAAAGATGACAATTAAAACTTACATGACTATCATGTTGTTTCAGTTAGGTGGCTGAATTGGAAATGATTTTGTTTCGAGTCAGCTGAAGTGCTTTGTTAGAATTTGTGATAGTTTTGTGCCTTTGATTTTTTTTTTTTTCTTGCTCAAGATAAAAGCTTAGTATTGAAACATTTGAAGCTGTTTGCAAACTAACCATTTCTCAGACCTGATCTGTGTTATGGAATGGTGAATCTGAACAATGACTGCATATGTCAGTAAATATGTATAGTTATGTATACAAAATATTCCTTCATTGCTAATGATGAGTCAGTATTTACCAGTTATGAATACTAAGGAGAGTGTTGATGTCTTTAAATATTTTGCTAATCATGAGCTCTGCCAGTATTTTGCCTCCCTGTTACTCAATATGTACACTGTAAATATTACCCCATACTTCTCACTCGGCCATAATTTAACCCATGCTCTCCTCAACAATGTACTGACAAGTTTTTGTATGAGACTCTGTTGCTATGATAGTTGATAAACTTTCAGATATTTGATTTTACTGTGTTGCTTTTTGTGTCCTCACATGGTATAGAAAAGTAAAATTGTTTCCACTTCAGATGAAAGTCTGAAGCAAAAAAGATACAAGGTCCAGATTTTTAGAGCTATGTCAACACTTTAGGGTACTGGTTAGGACCTAGTGTAATGTAATTTTAAATTCCCACTCGGATGAATTTTAATCTGAAAACATCACTAGATGATCTTTTGCTCCATGTTTTTTATGTTTGAATTATGCCAGAAATTAAGAGTGAATTATACCATAAGTTTCAGCAACTGCATCAAGTCCACAGTGCCTTAAAAAGGTCTCCTTTTTTACCCTGGTAATCTCTTCCAGGAAAATTATTTTATTGGCCTGTCCTGGAACATCTTGGGCATCATTATTCTGATATAGAGGAATAATCTTTAAACATCTTTTTTTTTTTTTTTGCCCTAAGAGCTGCAAGATTTTCACTGAATTGCAGAAGTATCTCTTTTTCTTGAATGACGGGCCCCAAAGCAATACTGGGTTTACTGGGTCAAAATCCCACATGACCTCATATGCAGCAGAATTACTACATTTTCACTGCACCTTGTATTAGAAAGGCAAAGTAGGGTTTGTTTTTCCAAAGCTCTTCTAGAATGCAGTGTAATAATCATAATCATAGCTGTCTGTCCATTGTGTCAACATTTTTTATCTTCCTTATGTATTCCAAAACTGTAACACTAATGAAGTTATGTGAATATTATGGAATACATTATTAGTTGGTTAGCCTGACTGAGTCTATTTTAGACAAAGCCGACATTTACTCCATGTCCATCCTTTGCATTTGGATGGTCTTCCCTTGTGTTCTTCATGTTGTTTGTTTGAAGGAATGACAGAGGCCATGGTCAGTGCAGGAACTGTGTGGAAAAGTGCTATGTGATCTTAAATATTCACTCAGGAGCCCTACACACAAAGAAGGAATTGGAGCTTTTAATTTAATATCTGATATGCTTTTGTTCATCTCTTTAACCCCAATGACATTCTTCAACTGTTCTTCTTCTATGTGTCAAACAGTAGATGATGTATTTCTTGCAAGGATTTGATGAGGAACATTTCGTATTCAAACCTCAGCTGTATTTATGTATTTTCTGTTTAATATTCCTACCCTTTATTTGTGTTCAAAACATCAATATTCTGGTAAGTGTCACAGAAGCACTCTCAAAATGACACCACATTATGTTGTGTAATTTAATTAATGAAATTTTTACTGGAATTCCTTTGTTCTGAAGTTTAAATTGATGTACTGAAGGCCAATGCAAGTCATATAACCTATAAAATATGTTTATTTCTGATAAGCTCAGAATTTTCCTGGCATGAGTAGGAGGGTTTCGATGTATTACTTTAAAATCTTAAGTGCAGGGATGAAAGGTCCAACTTTATTTAATTCCTGGTATTTAGCAAATTACATTCCAGCAATCTCATCTTCTTATAGTACTCTCATATAGCAATATTCATGCAAAATATTACTAGTGCCACATTTTGGAGCAGGCCATATTTTTGTTAAACAAAACTCTAACATAGTTACATGCTCTTACAAATCTTGGCTTATACCCGTAGTCTGTGTGCTTGTAGGAAGACTGTACCCTAAGAGAAATGGTCCTGTAGCATGTCCCTTGCTTAACTGAATGGATACTGGTATCTCCTCTTTGTGTACAGGTCAGTTGCCCAATTGGTTGCAAGGGATACTTCTGCGAAATGGCCCAGGGATGCATACAATAGGAGACACCACATATAACCACTGGTTTGATGGCTTGGCTCTGCTGCACAGCTTCACATTTAAAAATGGTAAATTGTTGCACATCAGGTTAAAAAAAAACCCTGAACATCCCAAATCTTGATGCCTTATTTTGCTAATTCTGTTTTGAGTTTGGTTAGCATTTGAATGTTGCAGGTTTCGTCTGCAGAGTTGGGTGTGTGGTGAGGCTTTGAGGAAAGTATCTCCTAACATCCACTCACACTTTGCTCCCCACAGCAGCAGCAGGAGTTTCTCTGCAGGGCTACTATCAGAGATAGACTATGTTGTCCCTTTTTCTGGAGTACCAAAGTTCAGTGCTGTCCATGCTGCAGGACAGCCTGCAAGCAGCTCTGAGCAGGTCGTGGCAGGGCAACCTTTGCCTTCCACCCAGAGCAAGAAAACCTCTATTGTTTCAAACTGGATCAGCCGAAAGTGCTGCAATATCCCGAGGTTTTTCTAGTGTGGATGAACAACCTAGTTTCAGGGGAAACTAACGTTCCCCTTTTGGGATTGGGTTACAGGTTTAACAGCTGCCAGGAGAGAAAGTGGGCCACTGTGTCACTTTATCAGACCTCACTTAATGTATACTTGACACCCTTACAGACAGTTCTCCTACTTGTCATCCTCATGGAGGGAAAACAGGGAGCTCTTCTGTCCAAAACAATTGCATTATTTGTTTTCAGTTAAAGCATTTTTTATCAGTTCAGCAGTTTTACAATGTGAGGGAGGATGTTCCACACATAGATTCTTGCTGTAAAAGATTATCTGTAAAAGAACCAGATTATGCTCCTGTCATCCTCCATTCCTAGTGTGGACTTTTTAGTTTCTTTTTGTGATTGGAGGCATTTAATGCAACTGCAGGATCTCCTTACCTGTCTAGCTCTACATCCTTAACAAAATAACCTATAAAGAAAAGCCCAGTGTTTTTTACATTGCCACTGTATTTTACTTACCTAAAGCAAGCAGAGCTTACTGAGTTCAAGTCTAGTGGTCCATTAAATTGGTTAGAATAGATATTGATTCCTTCAAGCAATTTGTTACTCTCTCATAACTAAATTTTGTCAATCCAGGAGATGTATCACCACCCACACATTGATGCATAATTAATAATTTGTTTACATATTGTTTTGGTTTATTGGAAGAGTTTATCAAAATCCCTCCTTTCCTCTCCCCAGCCCCCCAGTATTGTCCAGGCCTGTTTGGAGACAAGGAAAGCTAGACAAATTATTACCAATCTCAGCAGTCACAAGAAGAGTCCTGAGTTCCTCAGAGAGCTGGAAAAGCCTTCCAAAACAGGGAGTTAGGAGTAGTGTGGGTTTCATTGCAGACTTTTCTTAGCTAAAAGACAGCTGCTTGACAGCTCTTTCTCTAACTTTATGGATTGATTTTCTAAAGGACTCAGGATGAAATGGGATTAACACCTGTTTGGCCTTTGTCAGGTGAAGTTTACTACAGGAGCAAGTATCTCCGAAGTGACACATTCAACTGCAATGTAGAAGCAAACCGAATCGTGGTGTCTGAGTTTGGAACTATGGCCTACCCAGATCCATGCAAAAACATATTTGCCAAGTAAGGAATGCTTTTTTCAACAAGATTCTTCTCTGCTTCTGTCTCCAGCACTGATGTCTTTCATTTTACCCTTGAAACATATTTACAAATACAACGTTTGTTTTGTAAATTTACAATTCCTAAATATTGAAAAGGCCAAGAACTATGTTCAGCACTGTACCCTCTATGGGTTATTTTAAAGCAGATATTTTCAATTCAGCAATATTGGCTGTTTTATTCACTATTGCAAGTAGATTTTGTTGTAATTTTGAAAAAAAAAACCCAAACAAATATTTTCTTTGTCACATGTTCCACAGAAGTTTATAAAAGGGATAGTCTGTAAGGGGAGAAGCAGAAAGAGAGAAAAAGATGGGGAAGGAATTTATGCAGAGAATATTCAACAAAAAGAAGAATAGCATCAATAACTGGAGGGGGGGGGAAGAAGAACTTCTGAATTAAAGACATTTTTACAGAAAAAATGGAAAGTAATGAAAAAATTCCATTGTTTCTTGAGTCAGGTGCAGTGCTTTGAAGGACTGCACCCATAGGCTTGAGCTAATCCTATGTTAAAAGTCAGAACTTCTTGGGATCACTGCAACAGCTGCTTTCATAGTTTTAAAAAGGATGATAGATTCTGTATGAGAGAGAAGATGTAAGCCATCATCTTATCATCCCTTTTGTAAAATTGACTGTAGATATTCCCTGATAAATGCAAATAGCCAACCCATCTCTTCTTCCTGGCCAAACTGCCTCTAATGACCTTGAATTTGATATTTGGTAAGAGCACATGCATAGGTAGTTATTGCAAAACAGTTGACATGTCAGAAGTTGATACTCTGAGATAAGATGCTTTTCTTCCCTCTTCCAGCAGTAACAGGGTAACACAGGCAATTTAAGTTCAAAAGGCATATAAGCAACTTTGTCTTGGCATCCAGTGAACATGATGACATCCTACAGTAATAAGGAGAACTGTCCAGCCCACATGTGAAGTTGGACATTCTTTATAATCATGATGTGACACAAGATAACATCAGGAACAAAAATATTCCATCAGAAAGTGTATGAATTCATCTATTCTATGAAATCACATCCTGGAAAACCTACCAGCTTTTTGGTAGAAACTATTAGGCCAAGTTCTCAGCAGGTGTGCACAGAGAGTGTGTAATTAGCCCATCCTGATAAACCAGTGGCCATGTTACAGCTGACAGCAGGACTGGACCTGGATGTCCATTTGTGTGTGGAAAAAGTTGCCTACATGTCCTTAACCCTTGGCCAGAGCAAGGGTGTTGAAGAAGTCCATCTCCTCCACTTTTCCACCCTTTCTGATGAGGTGGTGCAGGAGCTGCCAGAAGGGCACAGCAGCAGGGAAACAGAGCCAGCTCAGTGACCCTGCACTGTGCACAGTCCACATTGCTTGGGTGGCTTCTGCTTTGCATGGGACGAAGGCTAGTGCAGCTTTTGCTGCTCTGATGAACCAATATGGAATTTCTCTCTGCACAGGGCATTCTCCTATTTGTCTCACACCATTCCTGAGTTCACAGACAACTGCCTGATCAACATTATGAAAAGTGGGGATGATTTTTATGCTACCAGTGAGACTAACTTCATCAGGAAAATTAATCCACAGACTCTGGAGACATTAGAGAAGGTATAAACAACTGCCTGTCATCCTTCTTGCTTAGATGCTAATCAGCAGTTTCAGGCTGACTCATAAGGATCCTTTAATGTGTGCAGGACATGAAATTGAAAAAATGCTTTTCTTCTGCTGCTATTCCCTTACTATTGAAATCATGGTTAAATGAAATTGTGAAGATACTAGATCTTTAAGAGTTCAAAATTAAATCCCAGGGACTTTGGGAAAACCTGGGCTTTGGGCAATTTCACTTGTACATAACCGGCAAGGCTGCAGGAATAATACCACGTCATGCTTATGGCCTGATCATTTTGGATGATTTCCATTATTATGCATCTGTAGTTATCAAATGATTTACATAATTAACAACTCAGTGGGTCAGTTATATGAGTACTTTTCAAGTACCTTATGTAAGATATTACTTAATTATTAAAATGAAATCTTGACAAATTGAAATATACAATCAGGTTTTTCTAGCATGTAGCTTTTCCAGTACAGTTTGGGTACAATTTCCAAGCTTTAAATCAAATAAAAATCGGTTTGCTCCCAAAGATTGCTGGACTTGTAGCCCTATTAAATAAACTGCTTTCATGATGAAATGGGCATTTGCAGAATAACTTCTTTAGCCAATCCTCTCATTCTATTACAGGAGGATTGCTGTGGCTGCAAGGGAGAGGTGAATGTAATTCAGATTCTGTAACTCAAATTCTGTAATATCTGTAATTCTGTCAATTTTCTGTAATTCAGATTTTAGCCTTGAGTTAGGAAATCATGTGAGTACCCACATAAGTCATTTGGCTTAACTGCTTAAACTTCAAGGCATTTTGAAAATAGGGTACCACTAAAGGCTGCCAGTGCTAAAAATGCTGGTGGATAAATTTGTGGTGGTAGCTGAGATGAATTTATACTCTCTCTACTCTCTCAAATCTCCTCTTGTATGATTTTCCAGGTTGACTACAGCAAATACGTAGCAGTGAATCTGGCAACTTCTCACCCACACTATGACAGTGCTGGAAATACACTCAACATGGGTACTTCAATAGTTGATAAAGGGAAGACGAAATACATTCTCTTTAAGATTCCTCCCTCTGTGCCAGGTAAGATACATCCTTTTTTAGTATTTTGTAGAAACTTGTTAGCAATTTATTTTCTTCTGAGGTTAGGGGGTGGTGATACAGCTCTTCTAGAAACCAATGGCATTAATTTTCTTAATTTTAGTTCATTGTGAACTTAATGTTAACTGCTTAGCCTGTCTGGGCATGTGCTATTATAGAGGTTCATCCTGAGTACTGTGTGTGCAGGGTATTTCATTATGAAGAACCTAGGTTTTAGAAGAATTTCCTTTTAAAAGAATTCTACTTCCAATGTTACTGGAGTGAATGAACTCTTTTAGAAGAATTTCCCTGTGTCGTGATGTGGAGAGGGAGGAGGAACTGAAACAATTTTTTGTATAGTGCTGCATATATAATTTGAAGTTCTAAATTTTAATTTTCTTCACCACTGAAAATGTTTTTAAAATGCTGATACTGTGATTATAAGGAACTATAATATCAAATAATACCTAATACAGAGTTAGTTCCTCTGTAACCTGGCCTACACTAGGCCTTGCTGAAATACTGTTCAGAGAGCAAATCACTTGCTCTTTTTCCTTCGAGATAATCTTTTTGTTGTTGCTGCCACAGCTGGTAATGTGGTATTTGTCCTTTTGATTGAACAATCAAGAGGTCTTTCTCAGCTGAAATATATATCTGTAATGTCTAGCTAGGGCTCAAAGTCAGCATAGATGAAACAGGAGTGTCTCCTTAGAAGTTCAAAAACATGGGGGCATTTGAATCCCCTTGTAAAGCTGCTGGTTTAATTGAACATCTTTCTTCTCTGTGCTGTCACTTCTGAAGACAGTAACCAGTGGAATAAAATACTAAGATGGGAAGACTCTGTCTAAATGGATCTAGTTTGGTAATATTACTGTGTTGCTTCACTCAGGTCCAAATGTCTCTGTTAATTCTGCAGGAGGAAACAAACCACTTTTTTAACAGGAAAATGCAAATAAAACTGAAAGAAACGTGTTCCTTCCTCCTTCATACAAGGGAGAAATCCAAGCACAAGATTGGATTGGAATTTATTGTAATTTAATTTTTTGTCCTTTAGGTTCAGAGAAAGAGAATAAGAAATCTCGTTTTAAACAGCTGGAAGTGGTGTGCTCCATCCCTTCTCGCTCCCTGCTGCACCCAAGCTACTTCCACAGCTTTGGAATCACAGAAAACTACATTATCTTCATAGAGCAGCCATTCAGACTGGATATTGTTAAACTGGCAACAGCTTACATCCGAGGTGTGAACTGGGCTTCCTGCCTTTCCTATCATAAGGAAGATAAGGTATTTTTCCTATTGCTGAGCAGTGGCGTCAGCCAGGCCAGGGAACTTTTCCACACTGTTCTGGTTTTCATCTGGTTTATTAATTTCAGTAGTCCTCCTTTTTTATTTAAACTCTTGACTTTCATGTTACACATTTTTTTTTTAAAGTTGCATTTTTTGAATACTATCTCTCACCTCCAGGAGTTTCACAAATAAATATCTGATGCTGAAGTGTTAGAGAAAGAAAGTAGATAGAAATATTGTGTGTTAGCAGAGAAATTCAAAACAACACTGGCATCCCAGACACATACAGTTGCTCCTGGTCCAAACAAAATACTGTATGTTGTGGATGCTCTAGATCCATTGCATCAGACAGGAGAGCCATGCTGGTTCCTGCATCCACAAAAGGAGAGTCTTTCCATGTGGCAACAGAGGAAAAAACTTGTTTTCTGAGGACTTTATTTCCACATGCTGTGGCCATCAATAAGTGGGGCATGCTGGGGTAGAGGGCACCAGCACAGAGCACTACAGAGACTCTAGGCTAAGGCAGATTTATTCAATTTAAAAATAGAGCAGGAGATTTTCCAGCTTTTAATGGAAAAACTTCAGTGCTCAGCCTAGCCTAAATAATGATTTGCAACAGTAAGATTAGTTTAAAGCACTTCCACACTCATTTTACTCCTGCATGTTTGGATCTTCAAGGAGTTCTTGTCTCCTAGCAGCAAATGCTGAGTTCTTAATATGCTTCAGTAGAAACAGACAATGCATTAGAATGTTGATGGCTACCATTGGAAAACAGTTTCCTAAAAAACTATTTGCTGATCATTAGTAGTTTTAAATAATGTTTCCTATCTTTCAGACTTGGTTTCACTTTGTAGACAAGAGGACTAAAAAAGAAGTATCCACCAAGTTTTATACTGATGCTATGGTGCTTTTTCACCATGTAAATGCTTATGAAGAGGATGGCCACATAATTTTTGATATTATTGCCTATAGAGACAATAGTCTGTATGATATGTTCTATTTAAAACACCTGAATAAATACTTGGAAGAGAACAACAAGCTTGCCTCCGTACCCTCCTGCAAACGATTCATTGTTCCTCTGCAGTATGACAAGGTAAAAGAGAAAGTGGCTTTTTAATCTGTTCTTTGATCAGTCAGTGAGAATAGTGGGTACATTATTAGTTGCCAGCCTTATGTGCAAATTTCTGACTCTAAAAATAACATATGCACAAAGTGTGCAGGAGGTTTGGTTTGTGTATGCATTGTGAGAAATGGGAGTGAGCAGCTGGAGATGCTGTTACATGGATCTGGGTTCTGATACCATGCATTATGGAGAATGGGGCTGTATGTGATTTCCTTACCAGTGACTTTATGTGCAAAATGCTGTCAAATACAAGCAGATGTATCAATTTGGCTGTTGACTGCAGGAGGTTTTGCACAATCTGTTTCTTTCACTTTACTGGAAGCCTGTACATAACATATACACACTCCCAACTGTTGCAATGGTTTTATTAAAATTAGATTTTGTTTAAATGTGAGATTTACCAGGAAGAGGAAAGATTTTATCTTTCATTTTAATTTAAAGCATCATTTTAAATCATTTTTTGCAGGAAAGATTTTATACTGCCCAGCAACTTGGACAAATTTCTGCCTGATACACTTGGAATGGATAATACTTTTTCTTTCTACACCTAGAATCTTGCTGCTTTGTTCATGTCTCAAACAGTTATGCAGCAATGACAAAGGATGTGTTGGATCACACCAGCTATTCAAAGTACCCTGTAATTTTAAGAATTCTGAAACAGAGTATTAAAACCAAAAGTGCACTACACCTTTTTTTTGCACTTCATTTATAGCAGGTGCAAAAAACCTAACCTTGGTGACTTTTGGTGGGAATTTGATACCTCATACCTTGAAACCCATCTTCACTAATTAAATTCACAAACTATGTAATATATTTATTGTGCTTCTTAAACATATCCCTGTCTAAATTTTTCTAAAGGCTTGATGTGATCGAAAAAGATTATGATATAGAATCATAGAATAATATAAAGAATAGGCTGGGTTGGAAGGGACCTTAAAGATCACCTAGTTGCAGCTCCCCTGCCATAGTCAGGGATGTCTTCCATTAGATCAGGCTACTCAAAGCCCCATCCAGCCTGCTCTTTAACACTTTTCAGGGATGGGGCATTCACAACCTCTCTGGGCAACCTGTTAATATCAGTATTAATATATTAATATAAAACCTGGTGAAAGCTCTCAATTAGAAGCATATTCCTGGATACACATTACTTTATAAGCCTGTGTCTCTTTCAGGATGCTGAAGTAGGTTCTAATTTAGTCACACTTCCATCTACTGCAACTGCTGTAAAAGAGACAGATGGCAGCATCTATTGCCAGCCTGAAATACTATGTGAAGGTGAGACATTGCCATTATACAAATCTCAACTGTGTTCTCTTACACACACAAAGGTGCATTTTTGAACTAACAACCCTGGCTTAATTATGTTCTGTTAATATTCATCTGCAGCATTTTACAAATTCAGGCATACAAAATCTGTGCAACACCTGTTTTAAATATTGGCAAGGTTTTTCAGGGGGCAAAACTTCCTGAAGATCGGAATATGTAAATGTAAATTTGAGTTCTTTTTCTTCTCTTGTTCCTAAGCCTTGAACTTTATTTTACCCAGAGATAGAGCTACCTCGCATCAACTACGACTACAATGGCAAAAAATACAAATACATCTTTGCAACCAAAGTCCAGTGGAGTCCAGTTCCTGCAAAGGTATAACTGACATTTGCCAAGTTAGAAGCTTTGTTTGTAGAATACAAATCAAATGTAAGCAGTTACAGGTAGATCATGCTTTCCTAGTTTGGCCCAAAACACAGCCTAATCTTCATTTATACATGCAAATTTCAAGTGTGTGGTTCTGGGGCCAGAAATGGAACTCTTTCTTTCAACATCAAGTTAAAGCTTCTAAATGACCACACTGCAGCTGGGTACAATATTCCTAAACTTCAACACTTGAAGACAGGAAGATGAAAAGGTGGACATAGATGTTTGCTTACTCTTCATTTTACTAGTTCAAAATCTGGAACGTTATCATCAGCTGTTAAAAACATGCAGTTCCTTAGGCAGCAGAACAAAGGCTTTCTTACAGATGTGATGTGAGATTGGATTCTCAAGTACTCAATAGTGTCAAAACTTTTCCTATTAGTGTGTCATTCATGTGCAAAGAAACATGAAATGCCTGAATTCTTACAAGGGTAAACTTGTGCTGTACAGTTTCCTTCATAAAGTATTAGTGAAGACAGGCTTCTTTATTCAGTTTTGTATTTCCACAGTGTTTCTTGAACAAAATAGTTACTGAGATCCTCACATTTCTGCTAAGTCAGGATGAACTTCTGAAATGTGCCAAGAGCTACAAAGGAGAGAGTAAGAAAAAGTACTGGACAGACATACATCTGTAATATTTTCTCTCTTTAGGAAATGTAACTAAGGAAATAAGTTATTGCAACAGTATCCAAGCAATTAAAAATATTAAGCCAATATCTTAAGTTTCAGAAAGCTTTATCTTTTGCTAGTTAGTTCCCTATTAGAGGGTAGGAAATGCTTCATTTGCATGATGCCAGATTTTCAGGAGACAGTATAGAGTATGAATAGATTAAGAATAAAAGTATTAATCATTTAAGGTGAGAGTACAAACTCACTCTTTATGACTCTTGTTCTGTGACTGTAAAGCAGCACAAATTGAGTTCACTGTGTTCTTATATATAATTACCACAACTGATTACAAAATAAAGCTGGATTTCTGCATGATGCAAGAAATTTATTGCAGCACATCTGAGAGTAGCTCAAATAAATCTGCAAGTTTGTGATTTCTGGAGTAGATAATCTCTGCTTGACTTAAATATAATAAAAAATGCTGTTAGAAGATTTTTTTTTCACATTAGTTGCTCTTTAATGACTGCAGGCACCACAGCAACAACCATGTATAATCTTCAGGTGAAGACTGTCAATGAAATTACTGTCATTTTGGGTAGAAGGAAGAATTCTTTCAAATTCTTCCTTCAGTAATTGAGTAGTTTCACTTTTGTGTAAATGTATTTTTTTACTAATGGCCAAAAGGGAAAAGAAGATAACTGCATCTGTATTGGCAGAGAAAAGGCCTTAATAAAATGGAACTGAAAATGCTATGCATCACCACTGGTGATTGGTTTGGTCAGGCACTTGACCCATTACTGAGATGAAAACCTGCATGGTGTTCCTTCAGTAAATACCAGTACCTGTGTGGAATTTCTGTCCCATTGGTTTATTCTTTACATCATTTGCTATTAATAAACAGCCTTTGTTCTGGCATCTATACCCTACTTAACAACAGAAGGCCTTGAGAAATATTGAGATCACAATAAAAGGAAAATAATTCACAGGACTGGAAAATGGAAGGTTTAAATCCTATTTCCTGCTTTACTACAGAACTGCAGTGATTAGGTGCAAGAAACTTAAATGTTCTGGGCCTTGAACTCTTCCTCTGTATAGTGAGGGCATTATTTACAGTGAAGGTTCTCTCATGATCTGTTAGCATTTGTGAAACACTTAAAGCCCATAAATGAGCCCAAAATTGAAATGTAATGACATGAAATGAGAAGAACATTATGTGAGCATGCAGACACCAGATGTGACTCTGAAGTTCAACATTTTCCAGGTGTTTCCTTCTTGTGATGACATATTTTGTAGCTTCTTAACTCTTAGCATTGGTCCCCCCATGTTGGCAGTCTCTTCACGATGTACCTTTGGGATAAACTTCTGCCTGGGTCACTGACTTTCTTTTTTTCCTGCTCTCAACAATTTAGATTGTAAAATTTAATACCCAGACAAAGGAAATGCTCCACTGGGGAGAGGACCAATGCTGGCCATCTGAGCCTGTTTTCGTTCCCAGCCCTGATGCAAGAGAGGAGGATGATGGTAAAATAATCACAACATTCTGAAAGCTGGGGTTACATGAGTTTCACATTAAGTCTTACAAGTTTCATTGCTCCTAGTCAAGAAAGCTGGGTTGAAGCTTCCACTGTGAGATTAAAATTAGCAGCAGCCATTTCACTCCTGCAGATAAAAAACCCAAAGAGACCAAAATCAGCTTGTGTAATGTCCTAAGGTAGCCATAAGCAATAAAACCAGTGCTTAGATCTTTCCAGGGAGCCACTTGGAGCTGGTCTTACCAATTGTTTGGAGTAGCTGAGGCTGTGGGAAGTCAGTGTTGTTGCAGATGAGAACATGAAGTGGCACTACAAGTCCCCTGTAATTGCGATCCAGTTCTCTTCTCAGGTGAATCATTGCAAAGGCAAATGGCAAAGAGCTGAAAGGATGAGTCCCAAAATTCCAAGGCACACAATTCTGTGTTGGTTTGCTTTTTTTTTTACCTTCCCAATGAGCTTCAGGCAGACCAGAAAAAGCACAGAAGAGAAGCATTCATTAGCTTTTTAGCACTCTCATTAGACTTCTTGATCTAGTAAACACTTACAGCTTGTGTCCTAATGTTCTTAGGAAATAAGAATTGTTGCCTGTCATTGTTATCTCTTCTGCTCGGTGTAACCAGTATGTGCTTCTGATTCTTCATTTCTACGTTACAGGCATTGTTCTGACCTGTGTTGTGATGTCTAATCCAAAGAAAGCACCCTTCCTGCTTGTCTTGGATGCTAAAACATTCAAAGAATTGGGCCGAGCTATCGTAAATGTAGAGATGCATGTAGACCTGCATGGGATCTTTATACCAGAGAAAGGTTTGAAGTCTGAGACGGAGTAGAGTGCTATTTATCCTGAACACAGACTGAGACAACCTTCTACTGAATGTGAGATAATATAATTCAGGAACAACCTTACCTTATGTCCTGAAATGACTAAATATAATCTCTTCAATAGCTATATATAATTTTTAAGAAGAGATAGCAATAAGTTTTATCACAAAAAATTATATGCACAAGTGGTACATAACTATTGCAAAAGAAGAATGATCAGTGTTAAGTACTAATGTGTACAACCTATGAAGATGAAGGTCTCAAGAAATGTTTTATGTGAGTAGAATATAGCTTTCTGAGCAAATGCAAGACTGTATAGGGTGGTGCATGGCATAAGTCACATATGTCTGCAGGTCGTGGACTCTTTTGAGACTGCAGCTCACAATGAAAGTTGTCTCCTGCCAGAAAGCCTCACATTAAACTATCTGCTATGATACTAATAATTCATGGTAATGCATTCTCCTGGTGCTTGATTTCTTAAACTTCACCATAACCAAAGTATTACATTGAGGTGCTACAGCTTTCTAAATTAGAACCTAAACCCCTGTTTTGTGGTGTATTTTTCCCTTTTTTGTAGGCAAAACCAAGTAGCTTTTAACAGAATATATGGATTTATGTAGCATCCAATTATACTTTAGTGCTATTCACTTTGTATTTAAATCAGTTTTCCTTAAGAAGAATATCTGACATGACATTTCATGTAATTAGATGATTACATTATGTAAAAGATAACCAGAAATGTAGTATTTATTAATATGGCTACTAGGCTCTGTTAATAGCAGTAGGTATATGAATGAGAGCAGCATATTTCTAGCAGAACTCAGATATACATGTTCAACAAACTGTTCAGGTAAAAGAGTGAAACACCTCATTTAAGCCTCACTTGAACCACACAGTAGCTGAAGCTACAAGCTGTTCTTGTTATAGCTAAGCATTTGCTTTGTTGTCTGCTTAGGAATATCCATGTACTGACATGGATTTTATTATTGGCTCTAAATGATGCTTCCCAATGAAAGTACATGACTGTCATTCATAGCCACAATTCAAAAGCATGTTTCAACATAGAGTTCAAATGCCAAGTATCCCGTGACTGGTGACTGGTGTTTGTTATAGGAATGGCATTGCCTAAGTCTCTAAGTGTATTTCTGTTTTCTGGTTTGGGCAATGATTTTTCTTTAAATTATAGGGTTTGGGGTTTTCTTCTTTGAATTGTATTTTCCTATTTTAGTTACCTTTACTGTTGGAGGCATCTTTACTGGTAGAGAAAACTACATGTACCTCCATCCATTTCAGGTGTTCGTCTGGTCTGTACACCCCACCACACAAGTCAGGTATCTCTCACTCTTATATAGTCATTGTTACAGTGTCTCTGCTGCTCACTATGCTATGCAAGTAGGAAACAATGAAATTGTTGCCATTTACTGTCTCCCCATCACAGGAGAATCAGTGCTTTGGTGACTTATTCATGATTACATAAGATGTTTACAGCAGGGCAGGAATTGAACCAACATCATCCACAGTTCTGTTTCCTCTGTAACAGCTATACCTCCCTTTCTCTACTTGAGCCTTTGCAGTCTGTAAGTATAAAGAATATACAGGCTATTTTTAATGTAAAAAAAGCCACTGTGGTCAGATCAAGTAACATATGCAGTTTGTAGTATTCAATTAGTTATATATTCCATAAAATGGAAATAAACACTTCAGTGAGGTGTGTCTGCAGAAGTAGTCATCTTTGGTGTTTTCAATGCCTATTACCACCACTATTTAAGATCATTTGATCTTCTAAAGAAGAAATTTCCTTCCATTTTTATAAGTAATATGGAACCAGTACTGGAATCAGACTGACTTCTGATGTTGGCAACAGACACTAGCTGTGTGGTAACTTCTTTTAATCTGAAAAGGTTTGGATTTAACAAGTTTCCACAAATATTTCTGAAATTATAAGGTGGTAATGAATCAAAAGTCTAACCATTATAGATCCCCTTATAAGAGTTTGTCTCCAGAATTTTGTTGGTAGAATTCACAATGTTGTGTTTTTGGATGATCATGATACAGGAGTTACCTGACTTCTGAGGAGCTAATTCTTACTGGCAGAGATGACACGATAGGGAAATATTCATCATAAAAACAATTTGTTATCTGCAGGTGAAGAAAGAAAATGTGCTATTTATGTTCATGTACACTGCAGAAAATAAATTATCAGAACTTGTCTTGGGTATGATTTTTTAAACAAAGTGTGCTGTATTCCCTTTGCCACTATTACACAGGGTTTGATTAGCATCAAGTTTGCAGTCAGCCTGAAGAGAAAAACAGTGATGTAAATCTGGATTTGCCACTCCCAGTATCCTCCCATGGCAGAGACAATATGAATAGAGCCATATGGCTAATCACAAATTTGTTCAAGAATATGTTTAGCAGTTGCAATAGTAATCTGATGAAACATTTACCCTGAATATGGTCCTACCCTCTATTATTTATAGGCTGACAATAACAAGGGGGAGTGCATACATGCTTTGCCAAGTGGCTGCAAGGCTTGTGGGTTTTTTTGTTGTGGTAACACGGCACATGGTAATGAACCTGTCATTTGGTTTGCTTCTCTGACATCCTTCCCTATGAGTGAAATCTTGAGGGACAGAAAGGTTTGAGGCTTTTTTTTTGCACCAATTTAAGTCATAAATTAGCCCAGTAAAACTATTGGAGTTATGGTAATGGCATAAAAAAGAATCAAGCTTTAGTGACTGCAAATAAAAATAGTAAGGATAGATAAGATAGCTCCATGAGAGGAAAAAACCAGAGTTGAGCAAGAAAAGCAGGCCATGGGTGCACATACATATAATTACTTCCAAGGTGTTACAAATGGCCCTCGAGTTGGTAGAGTGGCTTGGTTTGTTGTTATTTTTTCATCAATGTGTTTCATTAAATGGAACAAATAACAAAGCATAACAATTAATTTGTTCTCTGGAAGTGGGCATTATCGGTTACACCTTGTCCCATTGCCCCACGTAGGCAGCAGGAGGAAGCAGAAACGCTGTTTACTAGGACGAGTTAAAAACCAGAAACACAACTATGTTTTCCTGCATAACAATCTATGCAGGAGGCACAGGCATAAACCAGTGTTTTTAAATAACCAGGCCACTCAATGACAGCTTTTGCAATAATTTAAACCACCGATCCCTTGGATGTGCAATTACCAAAGTATTAGCAACAAGCAAACTACATCTTTCATTTGCAGTTAAGATGTGGAATACTCTCTGCTTTCATTACCCTCAAAGAGAGCTGGGGATGTGTCCTCTGGATCTGTTGTGCTCTTCCTCATTCTACACTTGACATCCTGGATAATTATATCCAAGCCAGAAGTGGCCTTCTAATATTTTTTAATGGGTAGGTTATGACAAGAAGCAATGCAAGGTTGCAGCTGTTTTATGCTGATTGTATGTTTTTAGGCCTTCCATCATACCCATACCTGAAACACATCCTCTCCTAAACTCTAAAACTCTTGTCGAAAGCTGCACAGCAAACATAGATCGTGGTACTCCTTTCCATGACCCCTCTCTGGTCAGAAAGCACTTCAGCAAGGGCTGACCTGTAAACACTGGCTTAAATGGGGCTATTCACACTCTTCACAAGGAAGCACTTGGTGCTGTGTTTTGACTACTGGGGTCTACATATGCAGATATCCCAGCTGAAATCCCTGTCAGAGAACAAAACAGCAGTGTCTAGCTTGAAAAGGACAATGTTGCCTTTGTAAAGTCATTTTTTTCTCTTTCCTATGGGGACATTTCCAGATACCTTTGCTGTATATTCTTCTAGCGGTGAAATGATTTGGAGATACCATCAAACTGGATCAGGATGAATTATAAAATTTTCCAGCTGTCCACATTTCAGATATGTTTTTAAACATCATGCTTGACATCACTGGTTTAAAGAAATATAAATGGCAAAAGCACCACAGCTTTGCTAGATGAAACCATCCGAACATTTTATTCTCCCAGTGGAGAAACAGAAAGTTTGATGTCCTTAGGGTGTCTCCCAGCCTAAAAAATCCAAGTGTACTTCGGGCTGTCAGAGCAGGGACAGCAGCAAGCTGCTGTTTGCCTCCTCCTGGCAGCATTGACTGAACTGTCGCGAAAGTAGATCACAGTTTTTGAAACACTTCCACTCGGCACAAATAGTTTTACTCCTTAAATTCAGGATGCTGTTAAAGACAGCAGCAGCAGCAGACGGAATAGCGTGCAAATAAGCACGTTAAATATATGGCCTAAATTCTTGTGAACAGTCTTGAAGGGTGAAATTTGCCTGAAAAGTGTAACATTTCCCGCTGACAGCCATGGAAAGTGGCACTACCGAAACGAGTATTTCATTCTCCTTCTCTTACTTCTCCTCCTGCTAACGCCTTTCATTTTCACCTCCAGCTCATGGAAATAATACCGAAAAGGCTGATTTTAGTCACATTTTAAAGCCAAGAGGGGGAGAAAAAAGGAAAGGCAATTTCGGAGGCAATGCTGATGAGTTCAATGTTGTCGACCTGCAGCCGCAGCTCCGCCCCGCTCCTGCCCCGCCGTGCCGTACGGTGCCGTCCCGGGTGAGTCAGGCAACCCTCGCTACCCGGGGATGGGGGGAGCCGGGCCAGGGCCGCCCCCGCTCCCGCCCCGCAGGCGGAGGCCGGCGGGTGGGCGGGGCGGCGCGGGGAGATGATGTCAGCGGCGGGCTGGCAGCCATGGTGTGAGGGCAGTGATTGAAGCGGCCGGCTCGGCCCGGCGCGGTTTGTTTCGGTCCAGTTTGGCTCGGTTCGGCAGCATGTCGGGGCCGAGCGCTGTGTCGGACCCCCAGCACCCGGCGCGGCTGCTGCGGGCCCTCAGCTCCTTCCGTGAGGAGAGCCGTTTCTGCGACGCGCACCTGGTGCTAGAGGGGGAGGAGATCCCAGTGCAGAAGAACATCCTGGCGGCCGCCAGTCCCTACATCAGGTACGGCTGGCGGGGCCCGCAGCCTGCCGGAGAGGCCGAGGCCGGGCCCACACCTCCCACTCACCACCAGCCCGGGGGGCGACTCGGTGTGGGGCGCCGGAGGTGGCTGTTGCGGTTATGTAAGGAGCGGGCTTGGCAGTTTATGAGAACGAAGGAGTCAGGGGAGGCCGGGGCAGAGCCGAACGGGGATGCCCTCCCCTCCCCTCCCGAGGCGCCCGTCCGGACCCGGAGTTTGCCTGAGCGCCCTAGAGCGAGCAGCGCCTGGGCCGGCTCCCGCCCACTTGCCTTCCCTCCCCACGCCCGGCCGGGGCTGACGGCCAGAGCCCCTCGGGACTGTTCTCTGTCTCTACCTGCTCCTTTTTCTAGTTTTCAAAGGCTGTTTAACCCGCTGAGGAGGAAAAAAAAAGCCCCGAATAACTGAAGTGCTACAAAGTGCCTGGTGTAAATAAGCGACCTGGAAAAAGAAACTCGTAAGGCTTGGAGGGAAGGTGCTGGGCCGCGGGGAGCATCCCGCGGGCAGTGCCCGGGCCCGGTGCGGAGCTCTCGGAGCCGCACACTGATGCAGTGAACCTCCTGCTGCCTCTGTGATACTGGCGGGAGGGGGGCTGGGTTGTGTCCGTCGCCTGCACCGAGTCAGCACTTCAGGATCTTTCTTTTTTTTTTTCCCTCCTTAATGTATTTTAGCAAGACAAAGCTTTAGGTGGTGGTTATGGATTATTAAGCATATTAGCTTTTAAATTAAAAAATATACTGATTTGTCTCTTCTTTTCTTGTTCCCTTTTGCCCATACAGTATCTTAAGATCAGAATTTGGAAGTGAATTGGCAGAGGTACCACAACCCGGCCAGGAGAGCTGGCAGCTCTTGGCAGAGGGTGTCGGCAGCATGTGCAGTCAGAGCTATGCAGTCTGACAGTGAGTCTTGGGGAGGACAAGCTGTGTTAGCACAGTCATGGTTTCTGAGGTGGCCCAGCAAACAGTTTATCCTGGGCTATGCTTTCAGTGAAATCTATTTCCTGAAAGGTTCTGATGCACGCATTGACAGCAGTTGGAACTTCTCCATTGCACTCAGTGGGGATGAGTCCAGTGACAGCAAGTGTGTGTGTATATGTATATATACACACCATAAGATTTGTACTGCACGTATCTGCTGTCAGAGAGGGTAAACAGAACGTACAAGCAGTAAATTCTGAAGGGTTTTTATTTTTAGGTCCTATCGTTTGCAGGAAATGAAGACATTAGTGTTGTGTTAGTCTGTAAAGCAGGAGCAGACCTTTGAGTACCACTTAAACACAGGATTACCATAATCCTGTAGCAGACTTTCTGTAATGGTTGGGCATTCCTTCCAGTTGTTGGTTCCTGTGAAGTTATGAAATCTGCATATTTCGCTAGGTGGGGATGGGAAGTCTGTATGTTACTCTCCAAAGAAAAAACAAGCAACCTGCATCAGTGCTATATTATCATCTGCTTTTAGGCAGTATGATAGTTTAGGTGACCATTGTAGTACAACATTCGCTGGTATAAAAATAAATAGAATATAAAGTTGATAATTAACTTTTAAATGGGTGTTGATTGTGGACAGGCTTAAACAGTTCCCTGCACCAGCTGGGGCTAGGAGAACTAAGTTAGATCAGTAAGAATTTGCAAAAACCACCATCCTGCTTATATACTAGCAGTTTTTTTCACTGCTCGCCTTGAGAATCAGTTTTGGAAGACTGTGGTGAAAGGCGAATCAGAGATGTGAGATTGAAATGAGCCATTGATCCAATACTCAAAACACCTGAATGGTTTTTAGGTTGTTGGTCATCATATTTTAGATGACTGTATGTGGTGGTGGTCATATTCTTGGGAAAGCTGCTCTTCTACTATAACGGAAAGATCGGTTTACAGAAAATGTTCAATTTTTTTCCTGTGAAAAAGACTGCTTAAATAAAAGATCCTGTAAATTATTCTACAGAGTAATACCTTTTCATGGGATTTATTTTCATCTCTTTTTATTGCATTTTGTTCATTGATGAAGAATGTAGTGGGGAAACAGGAGTTCAGCATGTGTGAGGAGTAAGAGCACCAGACATAACTACATTAGCAATAAAACTTGTAGTCATTAGGAACTCATTAGCTATGTGTGAAAGTAGGCTACATGCATTAATATATAAATGTGATTAAGTTTGGGTTTTTGGGGGTGTTCAGGATTTTTTTTTTAAGCTTACTCATCCATTCTCCTCAGGCTTGCAAGATGTAAAGAACCAAAAATACACGTGCCTAGTTCTTGTATGGCACATTAAGAGTCACATTTGAATTACCTACCTTTGCAGAGCCTAAGTTTTACCTGCTGCCTATCTGTCTTCTTTTTATCACTTCAGGATCTATCTCTTAGTCTGGCTGGTCTTCACATTGGGTGGTATTTGTCAGGTGGGTTGCCAGTGTTGGAGCATTATGTTTCTATCCAAAAGTAAAGTTTCAGTGGCTCCTTTTGGAGATGAAATTGGTCTCCAGACTGTACCTAGTCTATGCAAGTCCTATTTGTTTTGAGTGTTGTTTTTTCAAATGAAAGGATCTGTTTGGATTTATAAATGAAGTTATTGCAGGAGACTCAAGGATTTTATGTCCTTGTATTTTAAGGGTAGATGATTCCAAAGCATGCTCTGCTACCAGAGGCTGTTACACTCTCCAGATGCCAATTGATTTGGGTCGCTTTCATTAGAAGAATTCCAGTATAAAGCTCAGAACAATCCATTAACTAATTTCAGAAGAAAAACTTGGAATTAAAATGACTGCCTGTGTGAAACTTGCAGTAGGCAGTAAAGCAGTGGAGGTTTGAGTTGGCGTGGTGTTTTCTGTAACTGCCTGTGTCATTATGTCTTGTGTCTGTGGGCAAGTCGGTGGGTGAGTTCACAAGCTGTGTAGGGTTTGCATGAATGCTTAGGTTGGGGTGTGAGTAGGAAAATAAGTAGGCATGGACTTTCTGAAGAGGTGGTTGGGTGTGAGCAGAGTCTGTGTGTGCTGAAGGATTTGTGCAGCCACAGAGAGAGAAGCGTTACCTGTTTTTCAGTTTTGCATGGAAGCTGTTTGCCTGACTGATTATGAGTAGGACACTTGTAAATTATAGTGGTGTGTCTTCCCTCTTGTTATTTGGTAACTGGGTTATCCATGCAGCTCAAGAATGGCAGCTTCAGTGGGAAGAGGTCGAAAGATGTGAAGGGGGTGCAGAAAAATGCCCAACTGTTGCTGGTATCATGGGTCCAATCTGCCTTTCTAGTCTGTAGGTTATCTTCTGCAAGTACAGAAAAAAGAGAAATGCCTATTTTATGAATAAATATTCAGTCTGTGGGACCAGTGAGACTTGAGTTTTTGTGGTAGCTTGATTCTTGAGGTCTTGCCTCAGCTGCTTAATGCCAAGTTGCTTGTAGCTCTCTGAGGGCAGTGAGGTCTGGGGTAGTTGTGTGATTTCTTACCAAATTGCCTTATATGTACAGGTTTATCTTATCCCTCTGTGTGCCCCTGGAGTGAATCCCGTCATTTACAAAACCCAGGAGTCTTCCTGCATATCTCTAACATATTGTGGTATGTTCCTGAGCCTGAGAAGAGGAGGATTCCTCAGGAAGAAACTGCCATAGGACAAAGTGTGGTTTGGCTCAAAGTGATGTTGTTGTGCATCCTAGAGAAATGAAATTTGAGCCAGGTTAGCTCCTGATTTTCATTTCTGTAGCAAATCAGCTCGAAGCCTGCACTTCTTTTTAGCGCTCTTTGTCCTGGCAGTTGCCCTAATGTAGGTACAGTTCTGTTGCCCAGGCTTAATTTGTTTTGCTTTGTGAGCCTAGTGCTAACTGTGTTGGTGTGAGAGTGCTTTTACCAGAATAAACCATGCTTGCACTAGTAAGTTAGGTGTAAGTTGTAGCATAAATCTGCAAACCTTTTATAGGATAGATTTGGTCCAAGCATTCCTGGTATCCTCAGCAGTAGCAGCAGATGTTCTCAGCTGAACGGATCTGTCACTGTCTGGCATGAGTCCTTCCTGGCCAGCTGAAACCTGCCGCTCTTAATATTTTGCTGGCTTACTGTCTGCTTCGCAGGGAGCATGTGGGAACTACCTTAATAAAGAGGATGTTTAAGTTTGAATTCTGAGGTGAACATAGGGTTGTTACACAGGGTTTGTGCTGCTGTATTAGAAAATAAATTAAGACACTTAATATCAGCAAAGTTTTGTCTTTGGTTTTCATGCATTTCACCATTGCCACAGGTGTATGTATTCTGTACAGTTCCTCAAGGCTTTTCTGGCTTCATCAAGGTCCAGTAACTGTTTTCATTTTTTCCAGCTGAGCATAATATAGCTAAACAAAAATAAAAATGTAAAATTAAGTTCATGTTATTTTAAATTTACTTGTGAATAGCTGTACTTCTTGTAAATGGATTTTGGGTGGAAATAACCTGATAGCATTTGCCTCTTCTGACTTGTACTGTTCAACCTTCTGACATCCTTGATCCCTTGTAAGGCTCTCACACAGCCACACAACCGTAACATCTCTCCCAGTGCCAACGTAGACTTCCGCGGAGATGTTGTGGGACATGTCCCTCATCACTGAGGTCCTGTCCTTTCCTCTCCTTTGTGTAATGGCACTTGCAGCATTTGGAGTTGTGATGGAACCATGAGAATGCAGTTGTCTGAGACGTCATCCTTGTGGAAGTATGTCTGTGAGCATCCCGAAGTGCTGCTGTTGAAGGTGGGACGGGACATCTGTGCCACAGCACACTGAAAAGGTGGAACTGGGCTGTTTTTGTTATACTTGCTAGCCAATAAATATTGTGGTGCAAGACAAGGTAGAAGCTAATGCGTGCCAGTAGCTTCTGCTGCTTATTTCCTGATACCTGGTTGGTTCTTAGTGATATTTTTAGAGACATTTTGTAGTGTTTTGAAACCATTTTCTGTCTGTGACTAGTACTGAAGTCACAAATACAAACCAGTCCTGAAGCTGGGAGGTGTGTGTTTGTCAGAACCTTGGGCTTCTGAGTTTTGGTTTAGCTGAATTGTGCTGTGCTTGTGCCAGGGCTTGTTTCATCTTTGCTAGGTGTGCAGGGCAGCGTTGTGGTCACTGGTCTATTAAGGTAGGCTCTAAAGCCATGTCGTGCTCAGAGTTTTTTAGAAGAAGTTTGTTTCTGGCTGTCTCCTGGGAATGCTACAGGCTGCCCTGGTAGTAGGAAGCCGGGAACAAATCAGGGCAAAATTTGTTTCTGGGCTTTGGAAGCTATTTTTAAATTTAGGCATAGTTTTGGACTTTTTCAAAAATATGAAACTAAAAATGTCACCTGTGGTGTTTTAGTGATAACTGAGCTGTAAGCCTCTGTAACTTTGAGAAGCAGTAAATCAATATAGCTGCCTTACCCAGAAAGTCTCTACCTGTCATAACTCAGGAGAAGTGCCTAAATGTGTGTTACATCCCAATAAATAGTTGAGGGGCAACAGTGATAAAGTATGTTAAAAGCTTGTGATTTAAAAAGGGATTTAAAAATCACTATACCAGGCTTGAATGGGGAGTTGTTAATCATATTCCTGCTCCAACAAGCCCCTAAAGATGGCCTGAAGGGAGGAAGCAAGAAGGCTCTTACCCAGCTCAAAATACTAAGAAAACAGAGTTGGTCTGCTCCTACATGCCAGGGAAAGGGAGAAGTGGAACTGGGAGCACCTTGTTTATGCAGGAGACCTGGAGATGAAATTTCGTGTCCTTTCTGTGTATCTGAAGACTCACAGTTCATCTGCCTGCCTGAGGTGAGAGGCGAGTTGGGGTGGAAGGAGGTGTGGCAGGATGGAGCTGCTTGGGATGTCTGGGTAATTTATACTCTGTGGGTTGCCTTTACACCTGTACTAATTACCTTGTTTGGCAAAACTTTTTGTTTAAAGAACCTTTTTTTATTAATAGCTTTTCTTGTACACTTTAAAATGTGTTTTGTGGCTGAAACGGGGCTCCTCTGAAGGTGCTCATGTCTGGAGAGGGATCTGGATTAAGTCTGGACTTCTTGACTTAGTTTGGGGGAGGTTGTTGTGGTTTTTAGTTTGTTTTTTTTTTTTCTTTTAACCTCTTGTTTGCATTGGTCTCAGCTGCAGTTACAAAAGGAACTTAGTCCTCATGTGGACTGGAAAATATGTGAAGTGACTAATGGTTTTGAGGAGTTTGTTTCTTACTCTCTCTTCAGGCCTCTTGTGTCATGTATTGTACAAAGCTGTCTCTCTGTCCTGGCAGTGAGTGCTAGTGTAGCATAACCCATATGTAAGAGAGTCTCCAGCCTTGTATTTTTCTCTCATATAATATCTAAGGCCCTGCTTTATATTTCCAAGAAATAAAAAAAAAAAAAAAAAAAANTTGCCTATCAAGGAAAGACATTCTTAATACCATGTAGTTAGTGGCTGGTTTATGTCCTTAGGCACATTGGTTTACATCTCCTGAAAGACTTTAAGCTGCCTAGCTTCGCACTTGTGATTGTTATGGACACGGTTAGTACTCTGAATTGCAAACTCTTGGCTCTTCCTTCTTGTGCTTGTGCAATCCACAGTCCTGGTTCCTTTTCCCTCTTGGCTGTGTCATCACTTTCTGTGATAGTCTTGCAGATCTCTGTTTTCCAGCTCCCAGTGTGTCCAACATTCTGGTACCTCCCTCAGTTAGGTTCCTGAAGAAACACAGCACTTGTCACATCTTCCAGCTGTCCCATTGTACTACTCATACACTTGTCATTTGGTCCATTCAACTTCATACTTAACAAGTGATTATGAAGATTTTTCTCTGACTCTGATGCTTATTTAAGTGTGGTATAAAAACCTAATTAAATCAGGTTTTCTCAGCAGACTCATTGGTGTTTTCCAAATAACAATTTTAATAAGTCACAGGAATGTTTGGGTTATTAAAGACACACTCTACAGCATTGCATTTCTTAAATCTATTTGATGGTAGGTTTAACAGCATGTGTGTAGTACTGTACTTGTACCTTCTAAAAAAGCATTTTTAATAAGCATCTCAGAAATGCCTTCCTGTGCTTTTCCAAGGAAGTCCTAGTTCCAGACTGCTACCTAATAGATGTAACACTGCAGGTTAGGAGAAAGCTAAAGTTCCAACTGATGCGGACTGGAAATCTCACGAATTTTCTGTTTAGTGAGTGAACTTGAGTGTTGTCTGTAGCACAAAAATGGCATAAATATGTTCCAGATTCAGTTACTTAAGGAGGTGCTTTGATAAGTGTTCCATGCAAGCTAGCCTGTTTCCTGTAGAGGAACAGTGGTTAGACATTTCTTGCCCAACTTCTAAAATCAAAGAAAGAAAGAAAAAACAAAAACAAAACAAAACAACCCCAAAACTAAAACTATCTTTCTAAATCTGGTGGCAGGTAATACAGGAAGGTATTTCATAGATCTGTGCTTCATGTGAGAAGAGCTGAGGAGCCAGCTGCTCAACCAGGTCTGCTTGGCTACACTCACAGGTCAGGCCAAGCTCTGCTTCATGCTGTGTACAAGGTACATGGCACAAACCATTGGTGCCCAGCAGTTAGCTCATCTGCATTGCTTGTGTTTGCCTTCTTTGTAAGATCAGCTGGTATGGTTGGCTGGATGTTTTCCAAGTTAGCTTAAAAAAAAAACCCAACAAGGTAAAATGAAATGGCAGGTACTTACAGCTACTGAGAAGCTCCACAGGTCTGTTCTTGGGGACTGTTTGTCAAGTGTGTGTTCTGTCTAGTTAGGGCTAACTCACATGTTTAGGCAAGACATGCTGGTTAAGGGTAGATTTCCAATTCAGATTACAGCCTAGCTCTGGATGAGCTCAGTGTAGTCAGAGTAACTTCAGATTTTCAGGGTAAACAAGCACTTAACTGAGCTAAGCCCATGAGCCCTGGACATGTCCCCTGTGCTGCTGCTGCTGCTGAAGGAATTGCTTTGTTCTCTTTCTCATGGGGGAAGAAGCCTTACAGAAGCCTTTTGCCTGACTTCACCTGTTCAGCAGATGAAAAAAATTAAACTATTCCTTGTTGTTTGTTTCTTGTAAACCAAGCAAAACAACTCCTACAAGTTTTTTGTGCTGAGCTGTTAGGTGAACTACTTTGTCTTGTGAGCTGAAGTTGCAGTTACAGATAATCTTAAGAAGAGAGACGTACAAGAGGCATAGTCAAAGCCCTCTGAGAGCTGGCACCCTTTGCAGGGTGTGGTGAAGACTGACTTTTATGTGTGGTGCTAAAGGCCAGGGTGCGATCTCAAAGAAAACCTGATTTGGTTGTAAAATATCTTTTTGGAGGATGGCAGTGGGTGGAGTGAACTGCTGCATCATGTGTTTGTCTGACCTGTTTAATAATGTGATTATCAAGTTTTTTTGCATTCAGAAAGACCAGCCTTCATGAGAGAAAGTGTTGCAGGGATAAAGGCACACAAATGAAAATCTTCACCATTAAAATGGTCAATCCTAAGTAGAATTTAATTAGATTTAACATGGAGAGCTTGTACATGAAAATTCAAACCTACATAAGGAAGTCCTGATTAGGAGGAGATGAAAGTGACCTTATGTTTGCATAAAAAGCAGAATTTTAGTCGTTTGGTGTTTGGTTTTTTTTCCTTACTGGAAAAAACCCTCCAAGTACTCCATTGTCAGTTTTAGGACTGAGTCATCCTTGTGAATGTGCTTTAGGTTCGGTGCATGTCTTTGCTGGAAACATTTGTTGGAGGTGTAACTTCATTTTAAAGTGATCATGCTTTTTGGAGAAAGGCAAAGAGCACTGGTGCAGGCAAAGGATGTGTCATCAAACCCCAATTTTATTACTCTCTGGTTTGGGAAGATTGCTTTGCTAGCCTAATAGTAAGGCTTGCTAGTGTGGCAATATTGGTAAAGCTTGTGTAGACTAGCCCTTATGGGTAATCTGGAGCAAAATCATCACTTTGGAAAGACAGCTCCTTTCCAAAAGACAAAGTGTTTCCCTCTTGTCTCCTGCAGTTTAGTTCCTGATACCCTGCTACAGCTGTGTAAGTAGGTCAGTGAACTGTTGTTTGCAGTGCAATGATGTGAGAGCAGGTAAAAGTTTTGTGTTTCAAAGCATCAAACCTGAAGTGTCTGTCTTTTGTTTCTCAGGTTTTTCAGTTGTGGTTCACTGTAAATATCATAAACCTGCTTGAGGTGAATGTGGTCTAGAAAGTGTACTCTTTGCAGACAGATGTTCTCTTTACCTGTTTATATACCAATATACAAGCGCTCTAAGGGCAAAAGCGTTCCAAGAGTTACACTGTTGTTCTCTTTATAGCTTATGTCACTGTGGTAGAAGCACATCAGTTATCTTTTCTTAACAGTTTACAAATAAGGCAGAGGTTTTAAAGATCAAGATACTCCCACAGAATCATGTCTGACTCAGGAAAGAGCTGTTGGTGGCAGCCAAAGGGTTGTTTTGTTTGGTTGGATTTTTTACAAAGATTATTCCCCTTCCTGTAAACTATCAACTGCAAAAGGAAAAACAAGTTTTCAGATGTGGGCTCTTCCTCAATGTGCTTCTTGTGCATCTTGACTGAAGCACAGCAGTGCTCTCAAAGGAACTTGACTATGAGGTCGGAGGGTGACTACATGTTTTGCTTTGTTTTGCTCTTTTAAGCTGAGAGGTGAGATGCAAGATCCATCTTAATTTTAACAAAAGCTGTGAGCAGTCTTAAATTTTATCTGCTGGGTTTGGTTTTGTGTTGTTTTGGTTTTAATTATTTGAACCTATTTTGTGCCATTAGATGTGAATTGTTCCTCCTCACAGTATCAGCATTTGTTCTTAAGCCCTTGTTTGCTGTTTAACGATTCACCTTGCTTGTGTTCTTGTTTACATATATATAGAAGAGGTACTGGATTTTTTTCCTCATTCTGCCTTATGTAGTGTCATTTGAGATGACTCATTAGGCTTGTATTCCTTAAGTGATTTGGAAGATCAGATTCTAAATTTGTCACAGACACACAACATCAAAACACAATGTAAGCTCAGTTGTTCCTATGCCACTTGCTCAGGGTGTAGCATGTGCTAAGCAGTTTTCCTGGCCAGGTACAACAGGTGTGGGGGGGATGTTGTGCATTTATAGAACACTATTTTTGTTACTGGAAGCAATTGCAACTTAGAGTGATGATCTTCTTCATTAAAAAAATGGAAAACACTGTTTTGAAATGTGTACGGAGTCAAGCTGCTCAAAATTAAATTACTTGGGAAAGGAGGATGAAGAAAGTTGCCTTGTTTTGTTTCCCTGAGCTCTGTATGTCTCAGCTGTGCTCTGCTCTCAGCTAATGGCTTTTCTAGTTGGTTGTAGGTGTTTACTTCCTTCTAAATCTTCATGTTCTAGTCTTTCATCTGAATTAAGGAAGACTGAAACAGCCTTTTCTGCTGTGGTTTGGCAGCTTAGAGTGCTTTTGAAGTAATTAGAAATGTTGTTCAGAGTAGGAAGCTCTCACATGCATGTGTTGGAAGCAGCTGTGCTGCAGCTGGGAACATCTTTGCATCTTGGACTGCTGGTTGCCACTTCCAGCTTTCTGCCACACAAATCATAGGCTGAGTAAATCGCTGTGGGGGAGAGCGTGGTGTTCCAAGCATCCTCCTTCCTATGATACTGACAGGTTGGGAAGGAAACCTCTGTTTAAGCATGGCTAGAAACATTGTTTCTGAAGTGAAATTTGATAGAAGACCAGGGTTAAATGTTTCTGTGCTGTTGGCTCTGTCTGCTGAATTGGGAACTAAGGTGTTTTGAAACTTTCTTGTTCTTTTGCGTGTGTTATGACAGGGATGCCCAGACCTTGGTTTGCCAATGCCATATGGGTGCAGGTAACAGCTGATGCTGCATGATGCAAGAGGAGGCATGGCTCCTTGCCCTCTGCTTACATGCCTCCTACCTTCTTCTCCTCCTTCAGCTTTCTTTCCACAGTAGAGTCACATTTTTCTGTATTAAACTTTTCCAGCCCCAAACCTAGTTATGTGTTCTTGCGTAATTTTTTTTCCTTCCCTCATTCCAACATCCAGTAGCTGTCATGCAGGACTTCATATGAGCACAAAAAGTACCTCCAGCTGCAGTTGGGGAATGGTTCTCATGTCATAGCTCAGAAATCTTCGTACCAAAATAAATAACCTAGTAATTGTGTGACAAATGGATAACTACTGCTTCTCAGGACAGATGATGGAAACAGCTTAGTCTGAACTGAGATAGATGCATTTGCATAAAGTTAATGTTTGCCTATATTCAAGTATCTATAACCTTGAAATCAATCAGCTTGTTCTCAAAGTTATTTTTTGCTTTGAGTTTGTGATTTGGGCTTGTATCAGTAGCTAGTTTGTTTCTTTCCTTTCAGGTTAACAGCTGTTGATGCCTGAAAAAGTACACTGTAATTAGAACATCTAGCCTGATAAGACCCAAAAACTCTGAGCAACAGTTTCTTGTTACCAGGAGGAGTCAGTGTAAAGTCCACGCAATGTGGTGATTTAGCTTGGGTGTGTACAGGTGATGCTAAGATGAAAGTTAGTGATAAATAGTACTAGTCCTTTCCCTAAATCTCCCCATTAATGCTTGCTTGCAACATGTTTATTATATGCCTTGCATCTGTTTTAACCCACACTGTCTGCCTATCCAGGTTCTGTGTAGATTCTGCTGTATATTTGACCATGCCAGCTACTCATAGGTACCTGATACATGTGAGATCCAGATACCACTTGACTGTCTCTTTTGTGGTGAAGGAAGCTGCAATCCTTGATAACTTTTATATTAAATTAAAAGAGAACACAATTTCATCCCAGGAAACAAGATGCAGCTTTCATTACAAAGCATGGAAACCCAAACCTTGAGTGTAGATAGCAAAATGGAGGTAGTTTGGATAGATTTGAAAACCTGCATAAAGAAGTCTTGGCACTGTGGTAGAGTTGAAAATGCATCTTACTCTGTGTGAATATGCTTTCATTCATTTGGATCTAGTAGGCATGAAAAATGCACATTCCACATGGGCAAGGATAGCATGAGTTGAGATACATGTTGTATGGTACAGCTTGAGATATGTTTTGGGTTTAGCAGCTTTCAGCTGACAAGCTTCAAATAAACATCTGCTAGTGCAGCATGTGTGTTGTTGGAAGTCACTGATAGAGAACAGGCTTAATATTTCTAATCTCCTTCCAAGTATTAGGAAATAAACAATTTCCTAATCCATTTTATATTGTTGTCATTATTATTTGTATTCTAACTTGTGCTAAGTGCAGTGCAGCTTAGCTGCAGACCTCAGACATCAGGGCAGTGTTATCTCCCAGGGTGTTAGCTTGCAGCATAGAAAAGCAGTGTGAAAACAAGACCACAAATATGATTAACATCAGGGCTGACTTCATCTTTATTCACACTTAAAAATAGCTCCTTATAGACTAGGATTTTATTTGATGCGAGTCAGATCTTCTTTTGTGAGAAACTTGTTTCTTCTGATATGAGTAAGTGAAGCAGAATCTGCCCTTAGCTAAGTCCTATTTATGTATTTACTTAGGATGAGTGTGGCTGGCAGAAGACTATGACAAACTGAAACTTTCAGCTTGGCAAAGCCACAGCTTTTCATATTGGGAAAGTAATTCCATCTAAGAATCTACTCAAATATAAAAAGTGTTCTTAAGGCTTTTTTTTAATGTGCTGTGTTACTGATGTAAATATCTACATATACACAGGTAGTAACACAGGTTACTGTAATGTATTCTTCATTGCCTAAAAAGTGAAAAGAAAAAAGATGTTCAAAATGCTCTTTTATTAGCTCTTGTGGCTGTTTTTACTGGACAGGTGGACAATGCTGCCTTTTGAACTGGAAAAGGTGTTTGTGCTAATAGAAAGCAAAGTTGTCTGCTGAGTTATTATTTCCTCATTTTTTTCCCCTGGTCTGTCTCCATGCTGTTCCAAGGCACATCAAACTCTTCCTGGTATTTTTAAAGGAATTGCTCATCAGTGAAGTGTCCACAGATGTAGATGAATATTTAAAGCTTGGCAGCACATGGGCTGTTTCCTACAACTGATAGCACACTGTTTGGTTACAGCCAGGCATAGTATTAGGCTGATAACATCATAAACTACATAAAATGGTAATGCAATCCAAAAATTTGTGCTGCCAGTGTTTATTATGATCACATCTGCTCACTGTAATTATTTTTTCTTGGTCAAGTGTTTTTTTCATTTGCTTTTGTTTCTTTTTTCCACCTTTATCAAGGCAAATTCGTGTGTTTCATCTGTCACCAGAGCTGCTGTTGTATTTGAAGTTCTGAGTGAAATTTTTGAATGCTTTTGAATGAGGTGGGAAAATATTTCTTTGGCTTTTTGATGCCATGGGTAGTTTGCAAGGCTAATGCTAATATATTTCTTCAGTTTGGAAATGTGAGAAGTGATATTAGAGACCATACATGCATCCTTTTCATGCTAGTTCCAGAGATAATTTTCACATCATATTGCAAGGGCTTAACATCTCTTAATGCTTGTTTCCTCAAAAAACTGAGAGCAAACAATGTCCAGGTAGTGAATTTTGTTGTGTTTCTTTGGCTTTTTCTTCTCTTTTAGAACAAAATTGAATTATAATCCTCCAAAGGATGATGGCTCAACATACAAGATTGAACTTGAAGGGATATCTGTTGATATCATGAAAGAGATACTAGATTACATCTTCAGTGGACAGGTATGGCATTTAAAGAAAAAAAAATAGATGGAAATTGAACTGTTTGGCAAAATAACCTGGGTTTTAACACTCTTATTGTGGAAGATAAACCTATCGAGGTCTAAAGCTTTGTGATAAAATGTCCACAAAGCGATATATCACTGCATGGGAAGTAGAGGAGCAGGGTCTGCAGGAGTTGTCTCTGCTCTTCTCATGCCATGGGAGAGGACTCTTTTGAAAAGACTCAGTGTCAAATGCTTCTATTAGCATTTGTGGCTGCCTTCAGTAACCTGTTTTAAGACGTGTGGTCTTTGACAGCTATAAAAGAGAATTGATTTGATAGCAGTAAAGACTGAGAACCCCATCACTGAATGTTACAGTGCATGAGGTACCCTCCCTTCTTGACCCTTATGCCTACCTTTCCAGCCTTTTCCTTCTGACAGCATGCCCCTTCAGATCTCTCTGCCCATGGCCTTAGCAGGAATTAAAGTTGCTATGTTTGCTTTATTTGGAGCCAGACTGAGATTGCTGAATGAGTTTAGCTTTCAGTAGGAAAAGGCAGGTGTGGCTTGAAATTCTCTCCTGGACATGTATTTTTAAAAAAACCTATTTATTTATTGCAGCAAAATTCATTGTAGGTTCCCAAATGAGATGAGCAATTTTATGGTTACTTCAGGCACAAAATTCTGCTTGACACCTTCTGTCAGGCAAATGCCTTTCCATCCCTGTGTTAATTTATAAATGGGTAGTAGTCATTCCAGTTTATTGTCATTTTTAGACTGGTGTTAATACTCCATTTTCAGCTGCTGAGTGAGTGTAATGAACGCAGACATGTCATAAAACAAATGAGCAATAGTAGCTATAACTTCTAAATTAATTCTTGCAGATCAGGCTAAATGAAGAAACTATCCAAGATGTGGTACAGGCAGCTGATCTCCTGCTGCTCACAGACTTAAAAACTCTCTGCTGTGAGTTTTTAGAAGGTTGCATAGCTGCTGAGAACTGTATTGGTATTCGGGACTTTGCACTGCACTATTGTTTGCATCATGTTCACTACCTTGCCTCAGAGTATCTGGAAACTCACTTTCGAGATGTCAGCAGCACAGAGGAATTCTTGGAACTGACTCCTCAAAAACTGAAAGAAGTGCTTTCCATGGAAAAGCTCAATGTTGGGAATGAAAGATACGTCTTTGAAGCGGTGATTAGGTGGATTTCTCATGATTCAGAATCGAGAAAGGTCAGGACATCCAAATGTTTATGTTTTGAATGGGATCCAAATCAGTGTGTTTACTCTAATCGGTGGGAGCTTTAAATAGATAAGTCTCTTTCAGGGCTAATCTTGCATTCATAGAATTAGCTGAATTTTGGTTGAAATGCAGGCAACAGTGGGTTGTGGTAAAAGGGTGAAAGCTGTGTTGATGATACATCATCTGCTCTCTTTATTATTTAATAGGCATTAAGAAAAGAGTGTACCTTTTTGGCATTTGATGATACAGTTATTTGATGATACAGAGAGAAAGCAATTAGCACATTTGTAGTGAAACTTTGACGACTTGATGCAATTTCTTAGTAACATTGTGTTGTAGATTTTGTTATGACTTCCAGATACCAAAAGTAGTCTTTAAGATTTTTGTTCAATCCAGAAGCATCTGTATGTGTAAGTGCCTTAATGCTGTTCTGTAAAGCTTGGGACATTTTCTGGCATTTGTCTCTTCCTGTAGGTTCACATGAAGGATGTCATGTCAGCAGTGTGGGTTTCGGGCTTAGATGCAGCATATTTACGTGAGCAGATGATGAGCGAACCCCTGGTACGGGAGATCGTCAAAGAATGCAACAATATTCCCCTGACACCACCCCAGCAGGGAGAGGCCATGCTGGCCTCCTTCAAGCCCCGGGGTTACTCAGAGTGTATAGTGACTGTGGGTGGAGAAGAACGAGTGTAAGTATGAAGTGACATCACAGGTCATCACAGCTGGTAAAAATACAAGTCTCTAAGCCTTCATGGCATGTCTGAAAACACAGTGCGGAGGGAGTATGTGCACCTAACAGGCTTATTACTCATCATTTGAGGTTGGTCTTGAGTTGGTCAGACTCCCATCTCATACCATTGTGAATGATTCAGCAAGAAATACTCATTTTGTGATAATTCTCTGATATTCAACATTTGGTAGCCTTAGCTTAGGACATATTGTTCGTGTTGGCTGTTTTGTTGGTTTGGGTTTTTTTTAAACTGAAAGGATTTCACTCAAGATAAGCACAGAGTGTTGGAGAAACACTCTTGAAGTGATCTGAAAAGTATCTGTAATAAACCTTAAAAATAATGAAAGTGTGCTTTAACTGTTTGGGTTTTTAATAGCTGGGGTTCCTAAAATATGTCATTATTGGTGCATCTGAGGTGCCAGGTGAAAATTCCTCCTCCACACAATTATCTCTTTTCTAGAGTACCCCTGCAGCAGAGAGGAGGGTTTTATCCTGTTTAAATAGGTTTAACACTTAGATGTTTGCTCTTTCTAGAAAGTGTCATAAAATACTCATATATTTTATAATATTTATAGTAAATATTATTACAATGTTTTGCACATCAGTTTGTGGATTGCTTAACTCAGATGTTCCTAATACTCCTTGTCAATTCTTTTTAGTTTGTTCAAAGTTCCTTCATTTAAAAAATATTACAAGCAGAGTATGAATGAAGAAATGCATCTGCTTATTATATCTCCAAACATAAGACTTGACAAACTCTATTTACACACATTTGATTTTGGGGTCTTCTCCTTACCAGGGAATTGCCACACTTTATGAATATATATTAAAACATGATCAAGGAAGCTTTGGACACAGGTTGTGAACAGTGAACTCGTAAAACTCTGTCTTGTCTTTCTGTTTTTGTTTGTTCCCTCCCCACCCTATGTTCAGATCACGGAAACCAACCTCAGTGATGCGGTGTATGTGTCCTCTTTATGATCCCAATAGACAGCTCTGGATTGAACTTGCTCCTATGAGTATTCCAAGGATCAATCATGGAGTATTGTCAGCAGGTAAAGGGGAACTTTGTATTTGTAAAGTCAATATTATGAAAACTTACCAGTGCTTCAAAATCTGAGATACAGCTTATAATAATTTTTTTCTTTAAGATTGACTGCACTGGGGTTATTTCATGCTTCCCCTTTGTCTGCCCAAATCATTACTTGACTGTGAAAATCCCTGTCATCTGAGTGTCTTAAAATCACTATTCTCACAACATTTTGTGGGAATCTGCTACATCTGTCTCTCCAGGAGTATTTCATGTTTTAACTAAATTCTAGTTGCTGCATCACTGAATATGTTGAAGCGTATTTGCAGGGGTAGACTTGAGTCCTCATGTAAGTATGTGCTTTACCTTCTCCAGTCCAGAGTCTGACCTGTGGCTGGCTTCAGTCTCTTAGCAAATTCCAGGATACTGCTCACCAGTTACATTGTCTTGCTCAGTACACAGTTGTGAGCCCTAATCTGAAGACCATGTTGCATTTCTGTCTTACAGAAGGATTTTTATTTGTCCTTGGTGGTCAGGATGAAAACAAGGGAACGCTAAGCTCTGGAGAGAAATATGATCCAGATACCAACTCGTGGAGTTCCTTACCACCAATGAATGAGGCAAGATCACTGTCTAACTGTTGGGATTTATATTTTTACTTGGGCAAATTATTCCTTTTCTTCTGAAAAAAATTTATTCTGATTCTCAAGTCACTTGCAACTTACACGTTCAAAATCATGCTGCAGGCTGACTTCTGTTTATATCTTGTTGTTACGCTTGGGGTCTGGTACTGTCTGCTGGATTTGGAGAAACTAAACAATTAGTGAAGAGCTAGCTGTAAAGATGGGCTACAGAATTTCATAGGTTTGATCATGAGTCAGTCATAACATACTTAAAATTCTGCACATACTGGCAATCTAAAACAAGAGAACTCTTAAATGGGTAGCAGAGTCAGACTGTGCAGAAAAGATGGACAAAGGACTGACCAACATACAGAACTGGGCTGGCGCAGATATATTTAGGTTTGGTTCCAGTTAATGCTTCCTCCTTCATATTTGCATTCCACCAAAAGTAACAGTTTATTATTTTTAAACATATCCTTAATATACCTGTGTTTTTATCTGCTTAAATCGGCATAGGGTGTTTATTAAGAAATTACTGTTTGCCACAGGATTTTCCTGTTTACATCTCTGGTTGGCAAAGGCTGTATTTTTGGCCACGTTGTAGTTATGATGCATTGAGTTTCCTGCCTAACTTGTATAAGACTTTATGTAACATTGTTTCCTGTGTACTGTGAGACTGAGGGTAGCTGTGCTTCTACATACCAATTAGAAGAGCTATCTTTTCACAGATAGTTGGTGTGAGGTTTACTGCTGTGGAGACCTGAAAGCAGCGGCTTCATCATGGAGGCTGCTACTGCACAAACTGAATTAAGGCCATGCTGTGCTCTTTGATTTCTGTGCAGTCTCTTTGGCTTTTTCTGATCAGTCTTTTTTGAATACTCATTGTTTTGTTGAGTTGAATAAATTAATAATCTTCTTCTGGAGTTTAGAACTTCACCATTTAAACAAAATGAAACAAAACCCAGGTGTAATACCAATACCACCTTGCAGAGAGAGATGCTGTGGGAAAAAGATTGTGTTGACTTACTGTATTGATATTCTTTAGGCACGACATAATTTTGGTGTAGTAGAGATTGATGGAATTCTGTACATTTTGGGAGGTGAGGATGGTGAAAGGGAGCTCATCTCCATGGAGAGCTATGATATTTATAGCCGGACCTGGACCAAGCAGCCAGACTTGACCATGGTTAGAAAGGTAAGAGCGACATCATATGTTACCACCTTGCTTATTGCTAAATAGTTAATGCCTATAACTACAAAGTGTTATATAGTTAATGCCTATATAGAAATATATATGCATTTCAACCTTTAGCTTCAAATAGAAGCTGTAACAAAGTCTTAAAATGAGAGAGCAGCTTCTTTTTTTTAGATACCAAAACAAAACTATGGCTGGGAATTTAACACACAGCATTGTTTGACATGTGGTCCAGGCAACCGAAATACATGCGTGTGTGTCTATGTGTATATAGTTAGTTTTGAGCTCTAGATGCTGTGCATTTGTGTGTAACTTTAGATGTACAACTGCTTTTTCCACAAGATTGGCTGCTATGCAGCTATGAAGAAGAAAATCTATGCAATGGGTGGAGGCTCCTATGGAAAACTCTTTGAATCTGTTGAGTGTTATGATCCTAGGACGCAGCAGTGGACGGCAATCTGTCCTCTGAAAGAGAGAAGGTGAGTGAAAGTAGAAGGGGGGGGAACTAGATTGCTGTATCCAACCTTTGTTAACACTTTGTTGAGAGGAAGTTATCCTTTCTCTGAACATGGCTGTCAGAAGCACGTGTATTTCTGCTGACCATGTCCTGGAGTGTGTGGAAAAAAAAACATTGCCAGCTGGTCAAGGAGGTGATTGTCCTGCTCTGCTCTGTGCTGATGCGGCCACACCTTGAGTATTGGCTGCAGTTTTGGGCTCCAGAGTATAGAAAGGATATTAATGGTAATGGTATGAAGTTGAGTCAGGTGACATTTAGGTTAGATATCAGAAAAAGGTTTTAAAATGTTTTTCACCCAGAGGGTGTTTGGGCTCTGGAATAGCCTCCCCAGGGAGGTGGTCAGAGCACCAAGCCTGACAGAGTTCAAGAGACACTTGGACATCTCTCTCAGGCACATGTTGTGATTCTGGGGGTGTTCTGTGCAGGGTTAGGAGCTGGAGTAGGTGATCCTTGTGGGTCCCTTCCAGCTCAGAACATTCTGTGATTCTGAATCACGGCAGCCTGTAGTTAACACGTGGCCAAGCAAAGGTAAGCATCCAAGCAATAGTTATGAGTTCTGTAAAAAATACACTCCTGATGTTGCTGTTAATGGTACCTTCATATTAAATGAAGACCAGAAATTGTAGTTCAGTTGGAACTTCAGATTCTGAGCAGAGATAAATACTTTGCTGTTTTATTCTTTTACATGGTCTGAATTAAGTCCATATAATTCATATTCATGACTCACCTCATCGAGCACGTACGGGGGGAATATGTGGATATAAATTACAAAAAAAACCCAGTAAGTTGAGAAAGTTCAGAGGGATATATGAAATGGCTTTATGTGGCATTTATAGTTCTTTTCTTATTTGGGTTCTCAGATTTGGGGCAGTGGCCTGTGGAGTTGCCTCTGAGCTTTATGTGTTTGGCGGCGTCAGGAGTCGTGATGACAGTCAAGCCAGTGAGATGGTGACATGCAAATCTGAATTTTATCATGATGAGTTTAAAAGGTAACTAGCTACAGCTCTAACCATGGAAAATACGTGCCTTGCACACTCACCTGCTTGTCCACCTTACTCCAGCAATTCAAAGCATCCTAAACCTGATGTGCCTCTGTTGCTCATTTTACCTGTTAAGATCCAGTATGGCTGTTACCAATAGTCCATTGGCTTCAGTGGCTTTTCCCTCTAAGATACCAAACCTAAAGCCCAGGGCCACCATGCCAGTCTTGAGTGTCCCTGAGAAGGAGAAATGCCTGGATCATACAGGTGGTTTGTCTAGTCCCTCCCTTGTACCCTGCAATTCCCCGAAGTGCAGGGTACTGCTGCCCCTCACTCCTGCTCATGCACTAGGTCTCTCATTAGTGTTGATGGAGGAGTGTTAAGTATGTCTAGGAATACTTCTCCATGATTCAGTCCTATCTTCAGGGATTTGCAGTTTAGGGAATTCCTAAGCTAGAGATAAGAAATGTCATGCATTTTTGTTCCAAGAGGTTGTAGCTGATTGCTTTTTGAACCCTTGTAGGCTTTTGCCATAGGAAAGATACTATGGGTGCTATACATTCCACAGCCACCTTGACACACCGTGCATGCCTAATCTTCTTATGTTTGTTTTGAATGCTTCTAACGACCATTTGTTATCTCTTGGCAGTGGTGCAGGAATCCACGTTACTACATGTGGTAACTATTCAAAATGCTGTTAGAATTTGTGTATAGTCACCTGATTCTCCAGTCATAACTGACAAGCTTTGGTTCCTCCAGTGTTTGTTTTTTCTTGCATGTAACTGTAAATTGAGTGATTGTCTTTTTTTTATAAACTAAATTGAAAAAAAGACTCCGTGGTCAGATGTTTCAAGGCTTGTTGACAGTGGAGGAGATTAATAAGTCTGTATTACAAAATCAAGACTGTGACTTGTAAAATGCACACAAATAGAATGGTAGATAGAAGTTCATTATATTAGTTTTTGCAAGATGTGGATATACAGAAACTTTCATTTCTATATGAAGAGGTTTTCTGTGTTCAGAGTGGTGTCTTAACTAGCTGTAGTCAAATGAAGCTGGAGAAGAAACATTCTTCAAACTGGTTATAGGAAAGAGATAAGAAAGGCTATTGCTGCTGATGCTCTCTAGGGTTTGCCAGCCCTATGGGGCTGTGAGGAAATGATAAAAGATGGTTAACTTTTTGCTATGAGGTCTTTGAAAGGGAAAGAGTTCTGGAAAGAAGTACTCCATTATCTCCTCATTACTATTTCTAGTTGATTTGCCTGAGATATTTCCAGGCTGATTCTCTTCTCCAAAAGGTGGTATATGATAGCTTGTGATTCCTCACTAGTGACCGTAAACTTTCACTGGTTGGTACAGAGTGAACTTCCATGCAGTGGAGTTTGAAAAAGCTCAGAGGCTCCAGCCTGGGTGCTGCAGGTGAGTCCTTGGTGCCACCTGCTGACTGTAGTGCAGGCGCCTGCCTGGCAGTATTCCCGGTGTGTTTTTGTGTTCTGCTTGGTGGCATTCCAGAGGTATTGCAGGACTCAAGTAAAATTATCACAATTCCAGTTGCTTCAGGTCTTGTTCTGGCAACCAGTATGTTGTGTGTGTGGCACAAGAGCTGTGCTGGCACAGAGGAAGGTGTGGCAGCAATAAGTAACGTGGGTCTTGAGCTGCTGCAGGAGACACGCGTTGAGGGTTGCTGAGATGTTCAGGCTTTGCCTTTCTGCTCTGCCGCTATGGAGAACTGAGCTCAGAAAAACCTGTGCTGGCACGCGAGGAGGTCCACAAGTGGTGTGTGTTCCTTTGGAAACAGAGGGCCAGCCAAGGCCAGGATGATGGCTGCTTCTGCATCAGGTGCTGCTAGCTGGGCTTTGTGCTCTCCCTTGGTTCCAGCCTGGAGGCAGAAGGGTGTGACCATTCCTGGCCAGAAGGGTGTGACCACGTTATGGTGTAGCACTCCAGCTCCTGAGGTGTAACAGTTACCCTCAATTCCAGTACCACCCAAATGGGTGCCTTCCAGGGTGACTGTGGCAGGGCTGTAAGACCTGAGCAGTGTGCCTGGGTGGAAGAGTGAGAAATGGCCATAAATGCAAAATGCAGTTAGCAAATATTTCTGTCTGCCATAGACTGAGAGAAAAAAAATACTTTGTTGTCTGGTACTCTTCTTTGAGATAAGATTGCATCTGAAAAGTTATAATTTCACTGTAACAGTGTTTCACAAATATCAAATGAATACCAAATGAAGGCAAGTTGACTGTCTGGAAAACATGAGGGTATTTTTTCCTGGTCTGACTCTCAAATAGCAGAAAACAAATCCAAATCACTAAGTGAAGGATGAAACCTTAAATAATATACCTAAGTCTGTGAAAACTTTATGCTAAATACCATTGTGTGTGTTTGCTTAGTTGAGCACTACTGGACATGATAAACTCTTGTGGGCATCATCACTCAAGAGTAAAGCATAAGTGATGCTATAGATTTTACCACAGGTGGACAATACCTCTGTCTTCTGTAGTGGGTAGTTAATGTGATAGAAACAAAGGCTGACTTCAACATTATGCAGTTCCTACAAAGTGATTCATTTATAACTGGAAAGTGCTTTTATTTCCTCAGTAATAGTTTCTGAAAAAAAATCAAGGTGATTTAGTCCCCTTCAAACCAGCAGCTTCACAAAGTCATCGTGAAGGATATAAACCCCTTCAGACTCCACAGTGCATATTCTTTTCGTAGTTACAGTGAAGGAATAACCCTGGAAATGTCAAAGCTGAAACACACTGACAATGAATGTATGTATTATTGACAGAAGTCCAAAAGTGTTGGGTCAAGAAAGATTTGTGGAAAGGAGGAATGTTTGCAAAGCCATTTAGCAGCAGTGGGTCAGAAGTACAGCATATACATTCTAGCAATCACAACCTAAAATTGATAGTGTCTGTTAGCTACATTTCAGTACTGCATGCTCCTAATGAGGCACAGACTTTTCCAGATGTTTTTAAGTGTGTGCAGAACTCCATCACGTTCACTTTCTTTTTGAATGGAAAGAATACTTTGTACTCTGAGTTCAGCCAGCAGATACTGTTGGTTTACAGTGACCTGCAGCAGTGCACACGTGTGTGACGTGCAGCATTTTTTGTTATGTGCCTCAGCTCTCATTACCTGCGAAGAGAGGATCTGGCATCATCCTAGGCATCCAGTGTCCGTGAGGATCTGGTTTTACTTAGTGTGTATGTCTAAGTACGTACTTGGATCAGTATATAAACATACTAATTCATGTAAACCAGCATAATTCTGACTTGAATTGGATTAAAGGAATGAACTTTGACTTGTTTAATATTGCTTTCTTTGACAGTAACTTACTCCAGAGCAGCTCACAGTGCATAGTCTTTCAAAATTGTTATTGTTAACTGTGACGCAGACTTCTTGAAAGACTATGAACATGCTGAGATCTTTGCACTAGCAAAAAAATAAACATTGAGACTCCTGTTAAGCTGTACTTTATAAACAGGTAAATGAAGTGAGACAGAATAGTAGCAGACACATGAAATGTGGACAGGATGATGTAGAAAATAACTCTCACATTTGAAGGACTTCTGTAACTGGGGTTTTTCAATTAATAAATGTTTTGTCAACCTGTCTTTAGTCATGTGCATGAGGGAATTGAAGTGAACCAAGAATAGAAAATGCATACGTCAGGCTGCAGGGTTTTTCAGGATGTAGATTTTTTTGTTTCCCCCAAGGCTCTAAATTGAGCTTTGTGTACATTGCATCCTGTTTTTTAAAATATTGATCAAGCTAAAAATAAACATGAAAAATGTTAAAGTGGGAGATGGAGATGTAAGGTGTATCAGTCACTCAGTGATCTTGTGGTGGTATACTCCATAAAAAGGAGGAAATCTTAACTACATATTAAAGACCTTGGTGGGTCAGTCTTTCCTTCTGCCAGATTTTGTAATTTATAATATGCTTTTTTGCATTACCTGGGTGTTTGGATGATGTCTGTACACCTTGTTTATTCAGTATGGACATTTGGAAATATTTAGTAGAGCACAAATTTGCTTTAGGATTCTTTGCAAGAGCTGCAGGTGGAGCTCTGTCCTTGAGTATAACCACTGCTGCCTTTCACGGTGGTCTCTAAGTGGGGTAGGCTTTCTTCCTTCTTTTCACAAGCTCCTGGTTCAAATGCATTACTGAAAATGGCAGGTATCGAGGGGAATAAAAGTGAGAGATGCTTCTTCAGAAGCACTACTTGGTAAAAACTCCTTAAAAATATTCTTTTTGCTATTGGAGCATCATAAAAATAAGGGAATGCTTTCAGCAGTATGTCAGTAGTGAACTAAATCTTATAACATAGCATGGGTAATTGGGAAGATTCTTCCATTCAGTGTGCAGGAATTTCATTAAAAGAAAGTGCTTCTCCAAATGTAATGAGAAAAGTGACTGATAGCACTGTCAGACGAGAGGAACACAGAGAAGAGTTTTGTTCATTTGTACGCTTCCTTTCACAGCTACCATGAGCTTGAGGTGACATGTCTGGAATATGTTGGTCCTGCATCACACCTTTATTTACTTCCCACTTGGAAATAAAATGGTTACCATCCTGCTTGCTAATTACAACAGTGTGGATGGATTATTTGGTTTATATCACTTTAAGATTGAAAAAAAAAAAAAAAGAAAAACAGGATTCCTTCCCCTTTTTTTGGGTGGAAGCATATTTCAGTTTCAGAGCAGTCATTTCTGTCTGCTCTTCCAGAGGTACATGCCTCCTCTCAGATTCGGTTTGAGTAGAGCCATCTCAGGGAAGTACGCAAGAGTTATGTTCCAAGGAGTGTTTTCAAACTCCTGAAGATTGTGAATTTTTGGTCATGGTGTTTTTTCCATGCTGTTCAAACAGCAGGCACAACCCACATTAAGCTGGAGCTTAGTCAAAGTCTGATGAAATGTGACCCCTTGCCCTTCCTGTCTTTGTTCCTTCCTAGTTTTAACTGCTAAAGCTGCTGTAAGTGTTCCTGAAAAGTTGTGCCTGGTTTGTTTGTTTTTTTTTTTTAAAGTATATGTGTTGAGAAAGGTTAAGAATTAATTTTCACAAGCAACTACAGATAAGAAATATTGTCACTTCTTGATGTGTAGCAGAAAATACTTGGGCCCCACCCTGTTGTAGAGTTTTTTATGTAAACCCCAAAACCTTGGATGCCTGTTGCAGACAAACCCCTTGAATTCATGGATTTTTCGAAGCTCAAACTTGATCAGTAGCTACACTAAACTCATCTGATTTTGGTTTTCACTTTTTCAACGTGATCTTGTATATACAAGTTTTTTTTAAAAATGAAAGAAAATGCAGTCTTCCTCCTGCATTTCTCTGCTACTTACTCAGTTTTCATAATTCTATGTAGCTTTGTGCTAAAAGGCAGTGAAAATACCGACTGTGCCTTCTTCCCACACTAAAGAAGGCAAGCTAATGAAATATGGTGTATGGTGTTTTGCTCTGTAGCGTGGTTTCTGAGTCAGTGTAGAGGACTTCTTTTTTTCTCTTCTTACTTTATCTTTCATCCTCTGTGACAGTTATAAATCATTTCCTTGCTTTCTGCAGTCTTAGTCCTCCAGCATAAATCACAGATGAAATAAAGGACAGCTAATCCTTTCATTTTACCTTTAAAAATTGATCTCTCTCTCCAAGATAATTGATATGTAACAGCCCCTCCTTCAGTGCCAGAAGAGAGACTTGCTCTGAATCATGAGTTAAGGTGATACAGAATTTTCAAAGGTCAGCAGTATCTGAGGATATTTCCTTTTCTCCTCAAATTAACCAAGAATGGCTATGAAAAGACATGGGATGCCTTTGAAAGGTTTTTCCAACTTTCCTGTTCTCTGTAAAATATGTAATAAAAGATCTAGGAGCAGTCACTTAAAATAGCCTTGATTTGTATGTCTTCAGGGTCTACAGACAGTAACTGTGACAACATCTGCACAAGTGCAGCAGCACGTTGTAGAAATTTGTTTCAGAACCATAGAGAGGATGCTGACAGCTGTAGATAAATGGGGCATCTTTATAAGCCAGTGTCCCGTGTGGGTGATGAGTACCTACTTACCTGGTTTCCAAAGGCTTCAACATGGAGAAGTGCTTTTCACCTGACAGAAAGATCAGGCTTATATAGTGTTGAAATGAGATTATGCTTAAAGCTAACATAGGGGACTTGTAAGATTGTAGTAGGAGGTAGAAAGTGATTGCAAAGAGCCTGATACATGATGGAGAAGGTCTCTTTCAGTTCCAGGGAATGGACATCTCTTTTCTTTTTCAAAATCCCTTAACATTTTTATTTCCAGTCTTTCTTGGTTGAAGTTCAGTTTTGCCAGGTGCTGCATTCTTATTGGACTGGAGATTTCGTTTTGCTGACAAAGTACAATTAAAGAAGTTAGGGAGTTGCATGGGGGAAGGCACTGCTTATAGCGAGGCCTTGCTATACAGCAGTTTGTTTCCCCTAGCACAGACTATTGAGCCTGGGTGCTTTTAGGAGTCTACTGATATTAAGACAAAGCTGCCTAAAAATTGAAAATGGACTGTCATAGCTGTTGTTGAATAGGCTCTGTTGTGTGCCTGCTCCCTACCAGAAGGTCACACTGGATGGCTGCAAGAAGAATTTATTCCAGATAGATTACAGAGATGAGTGGAACAATTCTGAAGTAAAGTAACTTCAGGATAAAGTATCCCCAGCTTCCCATACAGCGGCTCCAATTGCTTTTCCTGGTTAGGAAAAGCCAAGACTGGCCTGAACTAGGTGATGTTCCCAGCATTGCTATGTTTTAAATAACAAATTAACTTGTGCACTCTACTTTTGATTCAAAGATGGCAGTTGCAAAAAGAACCTGGAAGTCTTTTAATGTGCTCAATAAAAACTGTGTGCCTGGTTTTTTGTTATTACTTTACAGGTGGATTTATCTAAATGACCAGAACCTCTGTATCCCAACTAGTTCTTCCTTCGTTTATGGAGCTGTGCCCATTGGAGCAAGTATATATGTGATTGGAGATCTCGACACAGGTCAGAATTGGAACTAATCATCTCTTGTTGCTTGTCTTCTTCCAGACTTTTAAATACATAGCCCTAATAAGACAGAATATTTTTAGAATAAAAGGCTGGATCTGTGTTCTGTTAGATTACTGTTGTCTTCAGGGGAGTTAAGCTGCACATACAGAAGTGTACAGGTTGTTTTTGGAAGCTCTTTGGAAACAGCTTCAGTACTGTAAGCATTTGGTTGATTGGCAGTTTGAAGATCAGAAGAGATCAAGACTAAAAGTACATTACTGCATTTATCTAAATATAAGGAAAAAAAATGTTAGTGCCTGAGGTTGTTTCTCCTGCCCCTGCAGTGGTAAGCAGGTGGTTCTGCATTGTGGGGACCTTTTCCAGTGGTTCATGTGTAATTGTGGTGCTTGGGGACATGGTTTATTGGTGAGCATGTTAGTTTTGGGTGGATGGTTGGAACGGATGGTCTCAGAGGTCTTTTCCAACCATAATGATTCTGTGATGTGGTGGTGGCTTTTGGCTCTAAATCCATACTGAACAAATGTGTACTAACACACATTCAGTACTCAGCTTTCAGCATCTGGCCACGTACTGTGGAAAACGTTCGGAAGGCTTCATGTTGTCATGGCCACATGTACATATATGAGCGTGTAACAGGGCTTTCTACAAAATGTGAAAGAACAAAATTTCAAATGTGGTGGGCTTGAGTAGATAAGAAATGTCATAGTAGTTCCTTTTTGGCAGTAATTTCAACCATACATCCAGAAATATGTTTCTGTGCATGCTTTTGTTCATGTATTTGCCTTGTTAGAGGTTAAAGGTGGTGATAGCTACAGTATGTTTTAAGCTCTTTCTTTTCTGTGCGTGTGTGGATTCAGGTACAAACTATGACTATGTTAGAGAATTTAAGCGGAGCACGGGCACCTGGCAGCGCACTAAGCCACTCTTCCCCTCGGACCTTCGCCGTACTGGCTGCGCAGCTTTGCGGATCGCGAACTGCAAGCTCTTCCGACTGCAGCTTCAACAAGGATTGTTCCGTATTCGCGTTCCTTCCCCGTGATCCGGGTGCTGACAGCGGAGGAGACTGGAAGAGTTCTGCACAGTCCACCATAATATAGCTCTATATAAAGGAAAAGCTGAGAAATTGCAGCTGAAACTTACACTGTATGCTGTGCTTTGGTATGGTAACTGTTTTTGTTTTAAATGCTCAAAAAGCTCGAGTCTCAGTTCTTGTTTTGGGAACAAATAACTTAAGTATACATTAAAAAGAAGAAAGGGGGGGAAATCAAAAGGGGGGTTGAAGAAACACCTTCAGTTGTAACCATTGGAGTTTGAACTGTGTTATTGAAGGAGTTTTTGTGTCTGAAACTGGTGGGAATTGGTATTCCTTTGGCAAAGTTTATCGAAAAGCAAAAAAAAAAAATATATATATTTAAGATGCATTTCCCCTGAGGGGAACTGATAAGAATTAATGTGCTATCTTGGACTGGATAGCTATAATACACAAAAGCTATATGATAACCAACCTCCCTGGGATTCTGCAAAGACTATTGTTCAACTGTAATGCCGCAGGAGATGTTGGTGGTTGCACCTTTTTATTTCTAGTCCTTCCTCAGAAGTTAAGGTCTGTGCCTAAAAATGGTGGAGGTGTGTACATATGGTTTTTCATTCATTTGCAATGTTTTCATTCCTACAAATAATTTTAATATATTTAAAATGGACTAGTCTGAGATGGGTACAGTATACTACAGAGGAGTAAACTGTTTTTTCTACGCTGTTATTGAATAGGCTGGTGAACTGATGTACAGGTGGGTGCCAGGCGTTCCCGTGTGGGCTTCCGTGCCTGTTTCCTTCAAGTGAAAAAGGGAAATGGTGCTTGGAACGGTTTGTGATGGTTGCTGCTTTTGGTAAAAGACCACAAAACTTGACAAAGTAAAGACAACAGGTTGTGTTACTTTTTACTTAAACCAGGAATGGTTTTTAAGACTGCGGATTATAGCAAGGTGCATTTTATCTCTGTTAGAAATAAAGTGAAACATGACCAGGATATATGTTTGTTTGGCAGAAAACATGATTTTTGGACTAAAAGTTAAGGGAAATTTGCTCAGCAACTTTAAATTGGGATCAAAAAGTTGGTTTACTAATGATTTTTCGTGCTAAGGTGCAGTCTTGTCTACTGCTGACTTTGAAAGCTGGGTTTTATGGTGTGGTTATAGTGAAGAATTTAGTATCTTGCATTTTATTTCTTACTAAGTCTTGTTAACATAAGTAGTGATATTTAATTGACTTCTGTTTGTAGTCGAGATCAGCTGGTAGAACACTTTTACCTCAATTTTTGATTTCATTATTATTGTGATGGGTGGGATGTAACCTGTATTTATTTAAAAGGAATAAAATGAGAGAGATGGAAATAGAAATTAAACCTTCTACCCCTCAGAAAAAGAGACTTTGTAAAACCAGTATTAGAAGTCCATACAACACTTTCCACTCTGCAACTATGTGGACCTCAGACAAGCCAGTCTCTGCCCTCAGTTCTGTTAGTGTAAATCTTCATAATCTTTATTGAATCACCTTAGATATGCTGAAATACAATCCCAGACTAGTACAAGGTAGTTCTGTTTCACTGATATACGTATTACTGTAATGTACTATACAGACATTCTGAAACTTCCTTCTGCTCAGTCCTTCCATAGCACTGATGTGTGGTTGGAATGACTCTGATTCTGAGCAAAGGGGCAGGGGGAAAAAGGAAAAGAGGGCAGCAGCCAACCATTGACCATTATTTATTTTTTTATTTTTTACAATGCTGAAGTGGTGCAAAACTTGAACTATATACATCAATTTCTTGACCTATCTTAGTTGGCATATAAAAAAGTTTATATATTTATGCAATGCAGTAAACTCTGTGTGTGTGTATATATACATATGTCTTTAGATTTTAAATTTATATATAATGCTTTACTACAGAAATGTGAACGACCATTTCCATCTTTGGCTGTCTTGTGAATAAATCAAGTGCTATTAGTTTATCTGTAAAATTTCCCTTTTTTGAAAATCTTAAATTAGTTGTTTTTTTTTTTCCTTAGACATAAGTGCCAAGATCCCATATTCAAAAGTGATGAATGTTCCAAAGTATTTATTTCACTTTTGAGCTCAGTTTTCTAAGTGACTTGGAAAACTTTCCAAAATGTTATTCAGAATATTGCAGGCTGCTATCTCTTGAGTTCCTGTAGCTTCCCAGAACACTTGAGGGCATTCGGCATTGAAAAGACCTAGGTTATAAATGCACAGAATAAATCCAACTCATATGTACTCTAGCAGTGTTTTGCAGTTAAAGTTACTGAACCAAATGTTTACACTTAAGTAGGATTAACAGTAGTTTTCTTACTTTTTTTTAATAAATGAAACAAATCTGCTGGCAGTTTGAGTGAATTGTGAATGCACTCGGGGAGATTTGACCAACAGGTTTAAGCCTTTTCACCTGGAACAGTCACAAACTTAATTTCATAGCACGCATGTACTCCTGTCAACTCCTGCCTCTAGAGACATTGTCTCCTTGAGTTTCAGGTGCATGCTCAAGCTGAAGATTTAAGCATTCCCAAGATCTTGGACTGACTTCCTTGACCTTGCTTCAAGGGGATGAGATCATTCCCTATCTGCACTGTCTGTGAGGCTCATCCAGGAGGTGTTCTAGCTTCTGGGTGTGTAGGAGGGAAAGGATACATCTTCTGGGGTCTGACTTGTGTCTGTCTCTCTGTCCAGTTGTGATCTGCAAGCCCTGTGATGAGTGCATCTCTTGGGATGTTCTTGTGTTCAATTGCCTCCCAAGTTGGAGGAAGGCTTTGAAGCCAAGGCTCTCCTTTCTCCAGGGGGAGTCTCATTGTACAGGTGATGGTGTAGGATGGAGGGATAGGTAGTCTCTGATTTTTTTTATTTATTTTTTTTTCATGGGGAAAAGGCAGTCAACTTCAGTAGAGGAGGGAGGCTTTGACGCCAGAGGTGCTGAGTGGATGGAGGTCACCAGTTTCCTGAGGGTGTTGAACTTGCAAACAGCTATAGATGGAACTGAGTTCACTGGTACATGCCACCACCTCAGCTGTCCCTCCTTTCCTGGTGGCTGTTTACGCCTGCTTATCGTGGCTGAACTGCATGGAAAGCGGCTCATGAGTTTTCTCAGTTTACAATCCAGGGGTTTAGGTGGTTTGGCAGTTTAGGAACTTGTTTAAGTTGTTCTTGCTTGACACAGTAGCCTTAATTCTTTCCAGCTTGTGAAACAGCATTCAAACTCAGCTAGTTCTCTCACAGCTGATGTACCAAACTGGGTGCCTCCCTGGGGTTGTGAGTTCATCACAGCATTGAAATGGCAATGTTTTGAGACCAATGTCTGTATTGCTGAAGGATGCTGCCTATTTGGTGTCCACCACACCTCAGATTGGGGCTGGGTTTATTAGGAGCAGGTCTCAAGTGGTCAAGCTCAGCACAATCCCAAACGAGGACTGGCTGGGTCACATTGCAGGCTTGAGTGACTTGCCTTGGGCCTTTGTGTTCTTTCCTTCCCCCTGCTGTAGAACTGGACAAACCCCAGCCACTATAATCAGAAAATCACCAAATATGGGGGAAGGGCTGTGGAAGATGGGAATAGCAGTGGCTTTTTTCTCCCCTCATTCCCCCCTAAAAAAGTTTCCTATGTGCCACAGGGGTTTTTGGGAAAAACTCTGGAATTGCTAATTTAAGAGTAAAATCAGAAGTTTGAGTGTAGAAATTGGGGGGGGGGGGGGGGNGCTTTTTTTATGTGTGTAGTCTTGTGGCTGCTCCACACTGGAGAAAGTGATAACAGAAGCAAAGACGTAAAGTGCTGTTGCTCTCATAAAATAAATTTCTTGGGTTTCTTCAGAAGGCACACACCTGGCCTGGTCTCCTTTTGTTACCTGGCCTTGTGAGACACTCTTGTTCCTAAAAGAGTCAGCACTGGATTTCAAATACTCATATATTCTGGGTTTATACTCTGAAAGACAGTCTTCTGTGTTGTTATAGAACAGCAAGATCTGCCTGTCCTGATGTTTTATCAGCTATTCTTTAAGTTGTAGTTCTTGTGCAGATGCTGTATCAACTCAGCTGTTCCCTGATCAAGTGACTTTCTGTAGCTTTGGGAGTACCTCATTTTTCAATCAGAGGCAAATTAAAATGAGATGACACAACCAGATAGTGGGGAATTGGAAACCAAAGAATTTACAGAATCAGCTCATTACTAACTATGGGCAGGCTCTATCCATTTTATTTTGGACTGCACAAAACTTGCCCATCTCACAGCCTGCCTGCGGAGACAGAGTCCTTGCTGAAAATAGGTTTTTCATCAAAGCTACTGAAGTACTTGGCTGGCTTTATAAACTCCCCTTCCAGAAAACACAGGGCACCTTAATTTCTGTTTTACAATATATCTTGTGCCTGCATGACTTCGTAAATGCACAAGTACAAAAGTGAGGAGGATAGGGAGTGCTTTTCCCTGTTTGAACTGCAGTTTCTCCAATTGGTTCCATACCTCCTCTGACTGTAGAGCCTGCATGGGTTTGGTAGTGCTCACTTGCCAGCGAAGTGCAGGATGCAATAACAAATGCAAGTTGTTACAAGTGCCAAACTTTTGGTTTCCTCTGTATGTAACAATAATTCAACGGTTCTATTGAAACACAGAGATGCTGAAAATTCCCTGTGTTCCAGAAAAAGAGCAGAGGTTCTCTTTTTAAAAATGAGTGCTACTTTAAAATGCTGTGACTTTTTTTTTAATACTGTTCTGCAGGTTTGTGTTACTCTTCACAGCTGCCTTCAGACATCACTCCATGTGATGAATATGGACACTTTGCTCCTGAGTAGAGCACTAGTGTCATGCAAGCATATAATAAGTGGCAGCTAACACCAGGTTCTAATATTTAAAATTGTATATATTCAGATAAAGTGCAATTGGTTTGGGTTACTCTTACCTGCAGAAGGGCAGCTGTGTCTCAGGAGGTGTGACTACCCCTCAGGACACAGGCATACTGAAGATTGTAACTAAGATGTGTTTTGGTGTCACTCACAGCAGTGCTTTCCGAGGAGTTATATTTAATTTGAGGTATGGATCTTTTTTGCTTCTAATGTTAGCATCAAGGTTTTGGGGTTTGTGTTTTCTTAACTTTCTGGAGTACTTAAAACAGCTTCTTCAGGTGGGTGGGAGAGGTGTTAATTATATGGATATTTGTTTTGCAGTTAAAAGCTACTATTTCCATCTCAACTCGGAGTATTTCCTTTTACAGTTAAGGAACGAGCATAGATCTGTGTGCAAGTCCTCAGTGCTGTAGCCTTTTGACATTTGCCATTTTCTTGTTTGTTACTGGAGTTGAGAGCTGAGTCAGTAGGGTCTGGGTGTCTGTGGCACACTACTTGTGAAAGGAAAGTAAGGAGATCTGAATCATCACATAAGGCTGGGAAGGGGAGCCAGTGAAAGCTGATCGGGAGATATTGCTGTAAAGCTAGTAAGATCCGGGTGAAGCACTGCTCATTTTCTGTCACATCTGTGTGCTCTGAGGTTTAGTGAGTTTGGGCACCTGCTCCCCAGCATCCCTATGGGTTTTTTTTTTTCTGAAAAGCTCCTTACTGTAGGAATGATTGTAGCCAGGCTTTAAGGTGACATCTCTGATTAGCCATGCCCTGCATGGCTCTGTAATCTGACTGTTGATGTTCTCCAGTGATCAATTCTCTCAAATTTTTGATTAATATGTAAGCCGAAAGAATAAACCATGCAAAAGTGCCTAACTTGGATAAACATCTGCTAAAAAGGATTACAGCTAATAGGAGAATTAAACTATAAACTGCTACCAACAGATGATCATGTGGTAAACTTGTTGTTGATAAAAAAATCTTAAAGCTATTATTTAAAACAGCTTACTCTAGGTAGCTGCTTATTGATTATAAAAATAAATGCCTAAAGGATTTATTCAGTATAATATTTAAAGGTTATTAGAAACATTATCTATTGAAATGTCTTGAAAAGTGAGCTGGAAGATTGGAACTTCTGAATGTAAAAGGTTAAATCTTGTTGCCCAGCATTTTTGCAGGGTTTCATGCGAATAACCAAGAGCTGCCAGAGCACAGCAGTAAATGAACATGCTCAATGCCATTGCCTACTTGTGCCCTTGAATTTTCATAATGAAATGAGACTATACTGAGCCCTTGTAAAAGCTGATGGATCTGATTACAAGAATAAGATACAAAGAAGCACCCCTGGTGTAAGTAATATTATTTTATTGGTAAAACATGAAACTGTAACTTCATTTTTTAAAAAATACTAGGTGCTTTTGAATCACCACCTAATAACCCTTTTCTTTGCCTTTGTCTTCCTTTCTTTTCCATTAATGCTGAGACATCCTCTGTTTTTGTCAAAGGCATGATGCTTTCATCTGTTGTTCTAAACCCAGTCAGAACCTGAAAGATGCCACTTAAGCAGGCTGTACAGTGGTCTGCTTTTACAAGGATAACGTCTGTGCATTGTGTTACTATGCTACCACCTCTACTAATACCAGAGTAGAAAAAAACCCTGTGGAACAATATTGCACCTGATGAAAGCAAGAGCCATTTTGAAAAGTCTAAATTCCAGTATGCAATAGGCAGCAACCTCAGTGATCTCCCATGCTAAAGCCTTGGCTAGGCAGTGTCTGTTTTCTTAATTTACACATGATAGCAGGAAAGCATTATCATTCTTGTTGCTTGTTTTTCTATTTTTAGGTCTTAAAGAGAAGTCTCCTTTATTCTTAGAATAAGCAAACCAATACACCAAAGTATCTGGCAAAATGGTTAAGTTGAACAGAGCTGATATTCTCTAAAACCCTTCCTTCTGAAGGGAGCTAAGGACTACCCTCTTAAATACTTTCAGCCTTTTTTGGAACTAGTCTAAACTAGTTCAAAAGACCCTTCTGGATTGCTTAGAGAAACTGGGATCTGTTCTAGCTTTTGTTTGCTTGGGGAAACAGCTGCTAAGTCAATTTTAAGCATTTTTTTTTCTCTCTGACTTCCAAACCTAATAATCTGCTTCTTGTAATTGAAACTCTTTGTACTTAAGGATCTGAGACTGTATTTTGCTACTTATGGTGAGTATTCTATTGTATCTTAGTCTAGTTAATGTAACACCAAGCTGTGTTTGGGACTCCTAGGAAGTTGTAGTGGTGAGGAAAATATCAGGAAAAACAAGAAGATTCTCACTGTGCTGCTCATGGCTTTGCTGTGTGTATCCAGTGGGGCAAGAGGCTGCTTTTGGCACAGAGCTCATGTAATTGCCACCCCTTACTGCCCCCTGTGTTTGGGAACATGGCTGGGACATTGCCCAGCTGCAGACAAAGTGAGTGCCAGAGAGGGGTCAAGGCTGTGGCTGGCTGAGAATTGACCCCCAAAGCCTGCAGATGCAGATTTCTAGGCATTCCCCATGCATAATGCTTCTTTCTGGTCTCAGCTGTTCTGTCTTTTGCTCTTACTAATACCATTTTGCTTTCGCTCTTGCCCCAAATTGAATTCTGAACACATTACATTTGCTGATGATTCCTAGGAGTTGCTCCTGTGGGTTGGAGAATGTCCACACAAACTTGATCTCTCTGTGCACTGGCTTTTTCCACATCTCTGCATCCTTTCATTCTATTTGGCGTATGTGGGGAGAGTTCTTGAAACTTCAAACTAATGTCATCAGGGTGGAGATCACCTGAACAGCTGTAAGCAGTCTGGTAGGTAGGACATGTGTAGCTCACTCCCTTGTATCCATGTTGCTTGTGGTTGAAAGGCTGCTGCCTTTTCCCTGGGGAAGAGCCCCTGTTCCCAGCTACCTCATTTTTTTTTCCTTTGCACTTTGTCAGATCTTTTTGTTTTGTTTTAAATTGCATTTTGTCCTTCAACAAAAAGCTAGAAGCAGACGAGAAGCAGGGCAGAATGATGCCATTGTCCAAGGACAGTTTACTTTAATTTCATTTTAAATGCTTGTTTCTGTACAAAAAGACCAAGGCTGACCTGCAGCTGCTGTAAAAAGCAAATAAAAATTTATATTACTTGAAAGTAACTGTTGTACTTGTAAATGAGAGAAGCAATTGAAGGGCTGTCCTCACAATTTTTAAATAGGAAAAAAAATCTTAAAAAAAGCCTCTGCTTTTTAAAGGACAGATCAGATAGCTTTCTCTCTGCCTCTACTCTGCACTGGTTTGCCTGGGAACTTGATCCATTATCTCAGTAGAGAGATTCACTGAGTATTCTGTAATTGTTCTTTTTCTCCTAACCCTAAACATGGTTAGGGTTGAACATGGAGTTTTTCATGTACTCACCTACAGAGGAAAAACTGTCCCAATAAATACCCAACTTCCATACCTGAGATTATGTATTTGCCCACTCCCTTGGGATCTTCATGTGTACTGGGTTTTGCTTAGCTTGAAGAATTCAAAAAGGAAAAAATGTTTTTTCTTCTGCTTCTAAAGGTGCTATTTTGACATTTGAATTCCTTACACTGTGCTTGACTTATTAAAGTACCAATATGAGCTGGTAATCAGCTCACATTTGTTCTCTGGGTTTTGGCTTTTTTTGAGTATTCAATCCTTTTTTTAAAAACAAAAATCCCTTTTCATAAAGATAGCTCTGAACTCTCAAAGGCCTTAATAATACAAAATAGTAATGGGAAAATGTTGCCTTTTTTCTTTGTTTGTAAAGGCAAAAGCAAGAAATGCTTCACCGGCAGTGTTTTCCTCTGAAGTGTTCAGTAGCAGCTCATATTAACGTTGAATTAAGTGTAGAAAACATTTTACTGGCCATGCACAAATGGTAGGGGTAAAACAAGGAGCTATTCATGTCTCTGCAGACTGTACCAATTAGCTGCTAACTCCAGAGCCTTCTGTTGGCATCATGGTGGCTATTCTGTAAACAGTAATTTGCTTGGGCTCAGTCACAGGCCCAGGCTGTGTGTCTGAGGCATGCTGACCCATGTGGCTGTCGAAGCATCTGGACTTTGGGCCAGGTAGGGGGTTTGCCTCAGGCCTCATCTGTTCAGCCCTTGTTACAGAGGCACCCTGGAGGGTTTAGCTGCCCTGTGTCATGGGTAGTCAAGAGGTAGATGGAGGGAAGCTGCTGACTGCTGCCATCACTAGGGTCATGTCAGCTTGGTAGATCTGAGGAGATAGCTCTTGTAGATGCAAGCCAAGGAGTAGAGAGCTGAGTATGAGTCCTGTGTAGGAACTTTGCTGTCCTTACTGTGCTGGCTTTATTTTTGTTTAATCTGTCATCTGTTCGGTTTAGGGATTTGGTAACTTAACATTGCTAAAAGTTTTTCAGTCTGTGGAGAAGTCTCCTTCTCTGGAGGTATTCTGTGTGACCTGGTCTAGGGAATCCTGCTGTGGCGGGGGGGTTGGACTACGTGATCTTTCGAGGTCCCTTCCAACTGCTAACATTCTGTCATTCTATGATTCTGTGACATAAAAACATACCCCTGCCCTATCCGAAGCAGCAGGAAGGACCAGGGGTTTGATGTTTGGTCTTGTTCCATCTCCAGACATCAGGTTCCCTACTGCCTTTTTGTAGGCTTCACAGTCCTAGCGGTGCAGCATTTCTCAGTCTTGTTAATCTAAGAGCCCTTTAGCCTTTTGAAGAGAGTCCAGAGACTGCCTTGTTCTTCTATTTCACGTTTTGGGTGCTGCCCTCTGGATCATCCTAACTCACCCAGACTGTTGCTGTGCAGGGAACACAGGCTGGTGGCCTTCATGAGGAGTGTCAGTGTTACCTGCAGCACTGTCTGAAAAACAGCCAATAAACGAGGGACCATGGAGAACCCTACTGAGCTTTTGCAAATCCTTGATGCCCTTACTGTAGGGAAGGCTGAGGAGCAGCACTGCCCATTGCCAGGCCTGTGCACAGTCTGGGTCTTGCAGCTGAGCCCTGGCAGCAAGGGGAAGGATGAGTCCACCCTGTCCCCCGCATAAGGCTAAAATGTAAAGGTTTATGGGCTAAGTGTTCTAGGAGATCTCATATTTTGCATGTGTTGTATTTAAATCTGAAAATATTGGAGGATCTGGAACTATTTCTGCAGGGTGGAACAGCAAGTATTAGCCTAAATAACTGAGGAGCTCCTGGCCACCTGGTTTTCCTGTTCACTTTAATTTTTTTTTGAGAAAACAGAAAGGTGTAACTGCTTCCCAGGTTGTATGCTTACTGTTTAATAATTGGAAGTGGAAGCCTGACAAGCTGAGATTGTTTTAGTTTTGCCTTCAAAGGGAAAAAGAAAATTTCTTCACATTAGATGTTCTGCCTTCAAGTTTATTGAGTACCATGAATCTTGTAGGATTGAGCTAAAGAATTGAAATACACATGTGAATGATGACTAATATACTTTGTACTGTACAAATATTCTATTTTAATGTAAGAGAAATAAATACCTATATTGAATATTCCAGTTATGATATCTGTATTTCATGAGCCAAGTAATAGGAGGGTGTTGGATTTGTAATGCCATATAGCTGCTGCTCTCCTAAGGGTTGAGTGTTCTGTCAAATCTTAAGATTTTGATAAATACCAAGATATTGTCAGAAGATATTGCAGCATTTTCTACAAAAGTTTTGTCAGTGTACTGTGGTAGAAACACTCGCCTGGTCTTGTTTACCATCACTGGCATGCAGCTTGACAGCAAGGTTTGTTCCTATCATCCAGCTGTCTTGCTTTAACTTCTGTATTAACAGATGTGTTTACTGTTACAGGCTTTTTGTGTGTGTATGTTTTCTGTGTGTCTTTTTGTGCTTTGTTTGGGAATGGAGTTTTTGCTTCTATTTGTTTATGTGGCCATCCCAAAATCTTCCTGTGTTGCTTTAAAAATGAATCCATGAATTGCTTGGGGACAGGCTTTGGAATGCTCTGACCTGGGTATGTTGGGTTACTTCTGTTAAAACCAAGGAACAGTAAGACATAAATGCTCTCTGGCCTCAATCAAACTATGCAACATCAAGCAACAGAGAACTGAATTCCTTGTGATACAGAAGGTGCATGGCTCTTGTGTCCTTCCAGATCCAGTCCTTGGTACAAGGTTAGGAGAGCTCGTACTCCATACTGCCTACGAATCTTGCATCCAAATCAACTCTTGTTCAGTGGTTTTCCTCCTTCCCTCTTCCTTGCCCATCAGTTTATTAGGTGTTTTGACTCTGGATGATGTGCTCTCAAGAGTAACCCTCCTGTCAGTCTCATATTGTCAATTACAGCTTGTCTTGTAAACCCACCAGTGTGGTTTACCTTCTGGAGTAAGTTAGGGGCCACTTCATTACATTTGCATCTCTGTGCTCTAGAGCATGTCAGGCATTTTGGATTTGCTGTGCCCTTCCAGGTGAATGCAGGCCTTGCTGTTATGTTCTTGTGTTGTTCAGTTGTGGGTCTGGTGCTTACAGTAAAGAATACCTGTGATGTCTCCAGTCCAGTCCAAGTAAGTTTTCATTTGCATCGCTTGTGCATGTGTATGTGAGTTTGATTTTGCCACTTCCATGACAATTCAGGGATAAATGCCCATGTGGTCAGGAGTGCTGGTAAAGCTTTCTTTGTTTTTCTGTTGCTTTGTTTTTTCCAGTGCAGTTTATTCCTTGTGTTCCTCATCTTCCCCCTGTTAAATACTAATCAAACTGGTTCCCTGTTTTCCCCTGGTTCTACATCCTGTGGGTAGATCTTCTCTGCAGTCGATCATGTCTTCTCTCTTCTACACCCATTCTTGCCAGTAGTTTGCTTATATTTGTCGCTTATTTAACCCACCTTGTACCTCATGCTGGTTCTCCCTCCTAACTCCATTTACCATTTTGGCTGTCTTTCATTCAGGTTAACCTTGATTTATTTCTCTGATTTCAAAAAGGAATTTCGGTGCGTAACACGAGACAAACAGAAAATCTCTCTGCAGGTGTCTGTGTCTATTCATTCCCTCCCCAGCACAGTGAAGGGGTTCAGCCTATTCCAGTCCTGACCCCAGCTTTTGACTCTTGCTAGGCAGAACAAAGTCTGAAGGTGTTTATTTCTTTTGGTAATTGAACATATGTGGAGATTCTTTTCCTTCAGAATTAGCCACTGCAGATGAGCAGCTGGTATGCCAGAGGGTTGTTATGCTTCCATATTCAGTATTTTTAATTGAGGAACAAATAACTTATTTTGGGGAAAACTGTAGATTTTTTGTATTTGTATGTTAAAGTGGCCTTTATAGGAAAAGCACATAAAATATTTAGATTAAAATTGCTTAGTTGTGTAATTTTAGTGGGGATTTTTGTATAGACAGGGTTTCTATGCATTTTTCAAAATATACTTGCTGGTTTGTGTTAGAATTATTGGAACTATTTTTAAAAACGTGTGTTACCACATTTTCCATGGTTGATCCCTTTACTACCATTCCTTTGGAATACTACAAAGATTTTAAGTAACCCTGTAAATTAATTTTCCCCCACAAATGTTTGCATTAAGACAATATAATGAGTTAGAGCATGGATATGTAGCTTTAAGGGAATAAGCCTAGTAGTGGAGCTGAATTATGGAGAGATCTTTTTGGAGAAGGGCAGTACACAGTGTTTCAAATGCACTTAAAAGACTAAACTAGCAAATTCAGTTTTTGCTGTACCTCACTGAGATTTTTTAAACTGTTTCCATCCTATGTTGTTTACACTTACTTAAATATGTGATATTTGTGCAGTATGCAATTCTCCTTTATTCTGTCAGGATAATACTAATGTTAGCAGGTATGAAAAGTTTTGGAATGTGTGTGGTATCCTAATGGATATGACGTGAGTTTGGGGAAGAGGAAAGGAAAGTTAGATCCATTAGTGTATTTTTTTCCATTTAATTATGTGCATGGTTTCACATTAGCTGAGAACTAACTGAGCTTACAATTGAATTGTAAGTGAAATTAGTGGTTTGGAGTGAGAGGAAACAAAGAAGGGGTTTGCAGAACCGAAGGCAATAAAATACCCTTTAGTTGCACTGCAGTGCAATTGCCTTGAGTGCCTATGCAAAGTATAACCTGAGTTTGATATGTCAGACCCCTCTGTTATTGCTCTGATCTTACTTTCTCTTCTGGAGGTGTTCTTGTAAGACTTGCCCAGTAGAACCTTCAGGGAATGTTTGTCAACTGACACTTCAGTTTTATCACTTTACATTTGTATTTTAAGTTTTGTTCTTGTTTGTTTTGTAACAGATCCCACATGGTTCATAGGTTAGTGTAAGCGCAAGCTTTTAGGTGTAGTAACAAAGGAATGTTGCATGCTGCCATGTGTTCCCATAATGGAAGAAAAATGTGCAATTTGAATGGCACTTTGACCTATTGCTGAAACACTGGGTTTTGCAATGGAACAAACCCTCAACAATTGAAAACACCGTCTACATTGGATATCTTGAAAGTGAAGCAAAAGGCAGTTAGTTACTCCAGTTGCACCCACAGGTAATTTGGTATTGATCTTCTTTTAAAGAAGAGTTTCATGATCTGTTGTTAGAAAAATACACACTTGGTTTACTTTAGTTGCCGTAAGTTGCCCAGTGCAGAGTCTGGTCCACCTCCATCCATTTCTTTTCATGGAGTAGTTGCACACAAAATTGTACTGGCAAAGCAGGAAAGCTGTTTGGTTACAAACCAGTAACCTCTTTGGCAGAACTGCTTTGTGGCTCTCACATGATACAAAAGGGACATGAGAATTTTCCTGGATTCAGTAGCACTCGCTTCGTTTACGTGTTCAGTATAATGTTGGGTGACTAAAGGGAGGTTCCCTTTTTAAAGTGTTTGACTTGTGCTTTGGGGACTTAGTTGGCACTGTGCAAATTGTGCTGTAATATTGTACCAAGGATCAGTGAAAGTGTTTTATCTTTTTTAATGTTGTTTGTACTTGACTGGGTTTTATAAATGTAAGAAAACAGAGTGTTGTATTTTGATCTGAAATTTGCGTATGGTAAAAGTAACCTTGCTTTATGTATTGGAGGTTTGTTCAGAACTTGAATTATTTTATAGAAGGGTACAGACCAAAATTAATTGTCTTAAAGGTGTTTAATAAACTAACCAAATAAAACATCGATGGTTTGAAAACTTGTTACATGCTCCTTATGCTTTTTCTTTCTATTTTTAGGAGAAAGGAAGATGATTTTCTCCCAAGGTCTTAGGAAAAATGAAAAAAAAATAAAGGAGTAGATTTTATAAATATCATCTCCCATGAGTTACCTGGTTTATTATTAAACATTCCTACATGCCAGAAGTTTAATCAAAGGGGAAAACCCAAAGGAAATAAATGGAAGAGGAAAGGCTAAGGAAATAAGGGGAGGCGGGAGCAGTCCCCCTCCGGCTCTGTCCGGGCAGTAGGCTGCTGGTGTTGGCAGCTCCAGCAGAAACAGGAGTGTGAAGAAGCTTCTGCTCACCTGTAAAAGCCCTCATAGTTGTTTGAAGGTCTTCATTCTCCCCTGCAGTCACCTTCGCTTGTCCTCTTCACAAATACTGCTGCTTTCATATGACCTTTAAAAGCACAGGAGAAAAATGTGAAACATAACTACTTCCAAGGGTGGGTACAAACAGCTTGTTCCAGGGCTCCCAGATATTCGGTGACCCTTAGTTGCGCCATGGCATGTGTACATAACCTCTTCAAGTTCAGAGCTCTGAACTTTTTTAAGATGCCAAGCAGCTGCAACTCAAATTAAGCCATATGCTTCCTTCGTGCTGCACTCCTCCCTTTTACTAATGTACCAGGCGCTGCTTCTGCTGAGGCAGAGCCAGAGCAAGGGCTTTTGGCTGTTAATAGGAGGGACACTGTTGTCTGGGACTGTAGGTGGGAGCATAACAACAGCAATAAACTCAGCCATTGCAGCATTCCTAGACCTTTTCAGCTTCAGGAAAATACATTATTTCATCCAGAGATCTCTCTACCTTTTCTGAAATAAAAGGACATTGAGGGGAGGCCGAACGTGAAGTAGCGCTCAAGGAGAAGCTGAGATTTGGGGTAGTTTGGGCAAGGGGAGGGAAAGGGGAAGGCAGCACCGCAGTTTCAAAGCTGAGTGCAAAACTGCATGCTGTGAACATGTTCTAAAAGAGGTGGTGGGAATCAGCACAGAAAAGTGGATATTTGCTCAATAAAAATCTCTTACTTCAACAGACTTACCAAGTGAAGCACAGGCCCTGAACCACCAGCCAGTTTGGTGCAGAGAGCCTGAGGCCTCCAGTGTAAACATGGGCTGATGATAGGGAATCTTATGTTGATTTACTCTTGTTGCTGGTGTTCCCATGGTTATGGCTGCGTAGATGGGCTCTGCCATATCTCCCCTGTCTTGGAAACAAGGACAGGAGGGTGAACTTGGATTTATCTTTACTCCACAGCCTGGAATCCTAACATAAAGGGAAGAGGGCTGCTGCCTGGTTTCCTTTACCTTCTATGCACAGAGGAGATAGAACTTGTGGTTTCTGTTTCTTTCTCTTTTTATCCTCTCAATTTTTTTTTCTAAAACCTTGCAGAAGAAATCCAGAAATGGTTCCTTAAATAGAATCTTCAGCCAAAGCTCTTAACACCTGGGAGCAAGGCCTCCCTGTGCTTCCTGATTTGCAAGGTACTTGCCAATTAGGCTATGTACTGTGTTTACACCACAAGACTTGTGACTCCTGTGATGTCTGTACCACACAGAATCACAGTTATCCACCAGCTTCTACTTCAGAGTGAGAGAAGTGTGTTCTACCAGCTTTTTACTATCAGGGATGTGCTAGGAGATGTGCAGCTGGCAAAGGCTCCTTGCAGGTGGGAGCTGCTGTGGAGGTGTCTAGGTGTGTTAGCAGCCCTGGTTTTGCTGACCCAGGCTCTCCCAAGGCCAGCGCCTTCTTGGTAAGAGCTGTCCCTTGCAGGTCTCGGAGCAAGCTTTCACCAGGCTGAGTATCCAGGTGAAGGAGAGAAACAAGGTAATGTGGGAAGGACAAGATCCTTTGCAGAACAAATAACTGGCTCCTGGCTTTCAGAATCTCAAATCAAGCAGCAAGCCCTGCTTCTTGCTAAGTTTGGTGTTGCTAAGTCACGCCTTTGGCACGGTGATCACTAGAAACAGTAAAACCGAATTATTTGCTGTTCAGAATTCAATACAGTCCTTTACTTTTAGTGTGGAAGCTGCTGTAAACTCAGTGTCAAAAATTAATGCAGACCAACAGGGTCCTGGGAAAGGTGCAAGTCATCTGAGATGAATGTCGTTGCCACTCAACATCTTGCTGTTCCAGGTGAAGCCAACGGCAGCAGGGTCAGACAGATTTTTTTTGCTTTTTCTCCAGTGTATTTGGACAAGCAGAGGCCAAGCTCTGTCACGTGTGGCCTCTGAGGAATCGTGAACCCCAACACCATGGGCTGGGCTGAAGGAATTGGCTAATGGAGAATTTACGGTAAGAGCAAAATGTATTTTTAACCTCCAGGATATGCTTATCGCCAGGAAAGGGCAAGCAGCACTCCTATCTCTCCAGGGAAGGGGAAGTGTTGAGCGTGACTTCAGTTTTTTCCAACTCCTTTCCAAACTCTGAAAGGTGGGGTTTTTTTCTCGCTGAGACATGTCGTCAAATTAAATCGGGGAGTTAAATCATCATCAATCCTGGGTCACAGGTGAAAAATATTAAATGCCAGGCATGCAGTGTTTTTCCATTGCATGTGATGTATGTTCAGGAAAGACCTTTGGCAAGAGTGCTTTGAAACAGTCTGGTTTGCTTTTGTAAATACACTAAGAGCCTGTCCAGAAGCTTTTAAATTTTCTGGGCAACTTTGCTGTTTTCTGTCTTGAAGAGGAAAGCAGATTCCCCTTGCAGTACCCCACCCTGCTGCCTCAGAAATGAGCGGCACATCAGGTACCTGCGACCCGTGGACTGCTTTTTGGTTTGGGTTTGCTCAGAGTGGGGCTGGATATAACCCTTCGGTGCCTGTTTGAACTTCCACCACCCCAGGAGAGTGCCTAGGGCCACCCGCCCTCGGCTTTTGAAGCCAGCACAGGGTTCACCTTATCCACAGCAGTGGGGCCCTGACATTTTCTACAGCCTGCTTGGCTCTTCTGTTTCTTAATCCTGCCCTAGGACTAGAAAAACCTTTCAATGAGGCACGTTGCAGTTTGCTGCAAGGGCAGACACTAACGATGCCTTTTGGGACAGCTAGGAAGGAGGGGTTTTGCTGATCCCATAAATACCCGTTTGCCTGTTTTAGTCAGTGGTAAGAGTCACAAAGAAAAGAAACGCTTTGAAATGCTAAATGCTGCCAGACCAAAGAGGCAGGCTGAGGGTGTTACCGGGGTGCCTCCTACCATTCTTATGTGCAAGCAGTGCTGCTGCCCATCTCCTCAAAACCAGTCTCGCCTGTCCTCCTGCAGGTATCCTCATCAGCTGCAAGACCTCTCTCTTGCCCTTCCCAGTGCTCCCTCCTCTAAGGATGGTTGAATTCTTAATGCTTTTGCTCACGGTCCTTTTTGCAGTCTCAGATTTAAAAGCTGAAATAATTGCATAGTGCTGTAGCACTGGATGAGTCTCCGTGGGATGAGATGGCCAGGCAGCCTGTAAGGCATGGCCCTGTGACCTGCCATCAGTGCCCGTTTACAGTTCACCTTGGTCTTTCTTTCACTGCTGGATGCGGTGACCTCACAGAGATGGGAGAGGGCTGTGTTGTGCTGCTCCTCCCTGATGGAGTGGATGAGTGGGTTTGTCCTAGATTTTTTCTTCTGGATATGCTTGTGTCTGCGGGTGAGTCACCCCGGGTGCTGAGGAGAGGGAGACGCTCTCCCGGGGACTGCTTGGTCTGGGATCTGAATGTTTCCTTGGGAAGGGCCTGTCTGTTCCAATCAGCTGTCCACGGAGCTGAGGGCAGTGCTCTTCTCTGTGAATGTGCTTGGACATCAGGTGATTCATTGCTTTTTGCGATCTGTGTTTCAGCAAGTTTCTCTGATTTGCAATTACTCGTGATGGTTTCTGTTGCATTCTCTACATGCTACAGTCCATTTTCAGCCTTTCAATTTGTCTTGTCCTCATTTCAGCTGAGTCTGTGCTATTCTCCTTGCTGTGGTAGTGTGAAATATTCAGGGAGAAATGTGAAATTCTCTCACCTGAAAGACATGTACCACATCTTAGAGCTTGCCATGAGGCACAAGAACGTTCCTGGCTCTACCTGCTTTGAAGAGCAAACAAAGGAAAGCTGCAAGCACCACATTGTCTAGTCTTGGCATATGCTTTGGAGACCAGCCTATTTTCATGGAAATGAGGTTGTTACTGTTAGTTCATTTTTTGTGAGGGCCTGAGTGATTCCTCAATCACTTCTCCATTTCCATAAAGCAGTTTGTGAATCACAGACAGGTAAAATGATGGAGTTACCAAACGCTGCTTCCTTTTGATGTACAATAATCAAGCCTTCTCATTTTTGTGACTGCTCCCTGGAATTTTCCATCTTACTATGGATATTTCAATGAAAGCTGGAAAAGAAGCCCCTCCACAACCTTGTACTTGTTTAAAGAGAACAGGAAGGTTGTGCAAGCTAAAATTAAAACAAAACTGGTTTGCAGCTGAATGATTGTGTAACCCACATGTTAAGAAATAAAACGAGGAAAGGGCTGAGGAAGAACATTCTGAAACAAACCCTCCAGGTGTGGGGCAGTGGCTGAGGTTACACAGTTCCTGCTCAGAGAAACGCACTGGACTCACTCCTTGGTACGGCAATAACATTCTGCCATCGTAATATTTTTCTAAGTTGTAAAAGTGGCTTTGAACACAGGCACATTCCATTTTTCTCTGTTTAGGGATGTAGTATCAGGACCAAGTACACCATCACCTAGCTCAATGTTTACAGTGTTTCCAACTTTTTTTCCTATGCTGAATGGCATTTTATATTCTCCAGAATATACCTGAGTTGGAGAACACTAGAATAATGTAGTTTAATAGAGGAAATAGCCATGCTGTCATCACAGGCACCTATAGCTCTCTGCTAGTTTTAGAGAAATCTGGAAGGAAGGCATGTTCCATTTCTTGAGCTGAATCAAGACCACATTTCCAACCTGCAATGTCAGCGTTGCTCTTGGGCTTGACCCTGTGTTATAAGCAGCATTGAGAGTACAAAGTAAGTCCCCAATCTAACGCATATTTAGAGCTATGCTTGGGTTCTCTATTTGCAAAATCTCTGGTCTGACTTTGTGGGGCCCCTGTGAACACGGAAGACTGCTAGACAGGGAAGTGTTGCTTGGACCTGGAATGACACACAGTCAAAAGCAGAACATATCAGGAAACTTAGAAATTCGGAGGGTCAAGAGAGTGCTTTCTCAGCAGAGCTTCTCACAGATTCTTCTACCAGCTCTCCACTATACCAGTTTATTAAACAGACCTGAAAAAAAACCTAGCTCTTGCCAGCCTGGGTGACTCCCATCCCAGCTATGACAGGTTTATTCCATTTGCAAGTCAAAACAAGTTTCTCCTCTCTCTTGAAGGTACATAATTACCAAGATCATCCTTATTGCTACACCCGTTACCACTGCCTATAATCTTTGGGTATTTGCACTTTCCTGGCACAGTCCTGATTGGCAAAACAAAGCTTGCATGTGCGATAAGTTCAGCATAAGAGACTCTTCTTATTAGTGCTGGACGCCATGAATAAGAATGATTAAGTGATTTGTCCAAAGCATAAAGTAGATTTAGTCTTTCTGCACTGCAGTCCTACTAAATCATGAATGTCACCAAATTCACAAATATTGCCTAAGAATATTAAATCCTAATCTCAGAAATATAATCTGTTTCTACTTATGCTGGGGACCTCAAACCTTAACCATTTATTTTTTTCCTATAAACAATAAGCTCCTAGAAACTTTAAGTTATGAGAGTTTAAATTTTCTCCATGCCAAAAAAATGTCACAAAGGTAGAACTTCTGTTTGGACAATATATTGTTGGGAGCCAGAAAAGCATCTAGCAGTAGTTAGGAGCAATAATGCTGGTGAACTATTATAAGAAACTCAGCAGAGATGAAGACAAGTGGTCCAGCAATGAGGATGGATACTCAGTTCCTGGTGGCCTCAGTTCTAGTTCTTGCCCTTTCTTTTGTACCACCCCTGTGACTGGCAGGCTAGAGAGAGGCAGATCTTTGAATGTGCCAGAAAGTCACTCGAGAGCATCCTCTGATCTTTTGACTTGACTTCAAAGTCAGCTCATACCTTGGAGGAGATACTTCTGTCCTGTTCTCTATTTTTAGACAGGAGAAACCCAAGCTGACTGGTCTGTAATGCTAATCCCTGATGACCAAGAGGCTTCCACACCTCTTTAGCAGGGGCTATTCAAGCACCTGCGGTACCTCCAGACATTACTTGGGGAGCCGAGCCATCATGATAGAGTGTAGAAGAGGAGAAGGGAGGAAAGGCTGTCCATACAGATGGCCGATACCATCACAATTAGACTTTGTTTAGAGCTTCTGATACACAGAAAAGACTCCTGTTAGCTGACTTTTTCTGTTAGTTAAGTGTAATCTTTTGCACTACTTTTGTTCTGAAACTTTCCCATAGCTGTAGGGGCACATGGATATCTCCTTTTGCCATGGGGCCCAGCAAGATGCAAAGAGATATCACCTTTAATGCTTCAGTGCACAGTGATGCTGCTTGGAAGGAGGAAGTTTGAACAAGATGAAACTGCACCTTTAGCCCTGTCTGCTCAATCTCTTTGCTTTTCCAGTCGTCTTAATCCTCTTCTACTGCTCAGCAGAAACATTGTGCAATGTTCTCCAGGGAGATGAACCTCCTATGAAAGTCTCTGTGCTTTTGATGGCTAGAGAAAGGCTGAGTCCTTTCTCTTAGAAATCTAAACAAGCTTCTTCAGTAGATTCACACATTTCATTTTGCTTTCATAAGGCTAGTTGGTGACAAGGGACACCATTACCCCCTCTGAGACTTCTCACACAAAGTGTTATGCAAATAGTATGTAAACTTACACTCACCATGTGAGCAGTCATGCATGAATGCCATTTTTGTTGACAGATGCCCTGGGGCTCAGAATGCTGTGTCCTGCCAGGGGTTCTTTGAGGCATGCACCAAACCTGTAGTACAGAATCATAGAATCATCTGGGTTGGAAGGGACCTCAGAGGTCGTCTAGTCCAACCCCCCTATAGTAAGCAGGGACATGCCCAACTAAATCATCAGGTTGCTCAGAACCTTGTCTAGCCTCACTTTGAATGCCTCCAGGGACGGGGCCTCAACCACCTCTCTGGGCAACCTGTTCCAGTGTTCCACTACCCTCATGGTAAGGAACTTTTTCCTAATATCTAATCTAAATCTACTCTTTTCTAATTTAAAACCATTACCCCATGTCCTTTCGCTACATGCCTGTGTAAACAGGCCCTCTCCAGCCTTTTTGTAAGTCCCCCTCAGGTACTGGAAGGTCACTATTGGGTCCCCCCAAAATCTTCTCTCTTCCAGGCTGAGTATCCCCAAGAGGCAGAGAATTTAGGAGCATTGGTGGCTCATGGAACTCCCTGGGCTCAAGCTTACACTCTGAAAGCCCTCCTGCTGCAGCATCCAGCCCTCCCACATGGTGGAGGGGTTGTCTTGCCACATCAGCATCATTGTGGCCCCGTCCAGAAGGGAACCATCCTCATGCAGGACACAGGAAAACCCACAGCAGCCACTCAATGGGAAAAGCTCTGTATGTGGCCACTGTTGCAGGCAGAGATGGCTGTGCTCCCAAAACAGGGGATGGAGAGCTGCCTGGGTGGGCAGTGCAGGATGGCCCCAGGTGTCCGTTCTCTCTGGCTCTAGCAAGGGTTGCTGGCCAAGCCTCAACCTGCACACCAGAGCTAACACAGCCAGACCAGAGGTTCCTGGTGATGCCACAGTGTTGCAAATACACACGGCCTTGGTCATATGATGTGAGCTCAGAGTATCTGGCTCTCTTCTGCTTGCAGATGGTGCCAAATCCCACTTCCTCTGATGCTCTTTCAGTATTAGCACGCCAGGTTGTATGTCTGCTAGGCGCAGGGACAGTAAAGTCTGACCAAAGCCTTTAGCTTTGTGTGCATCTGTCTGGAGTCTGCTCCCTTTCTGTCCCTCCTCCTGGGCCGTGTTGTAGTCTTCCTTCCTTTTTTCTTTTTTTTTTTTTTTCTCTTTTTCTCCTTAAAGAGGCTCAGCAAAGCTGTACCTACAAATCTCCATCAGTAAGTACCTCCTGGAACTGCTCCTCTGCTTCCTCTAAGATCACCTCTGTTTGGGTTGCCATGCTGAAGAAGGACACTGCAGTGTCTCCTAGACCTGTGATTTCTGGAACTAAAAAGTGGTTGGTTGTGATGTATGGCCTGAGCCCAAAATGATAGGACCTGAATCCATGCTTTATTTGTGCCAGTTTGTGGTCTGATGGCTTACACAGAGAGTTCTGTGTGGGCTGCTTTTGTCTTTCTTTTGCATCTCAAATTTGGTGTAGCTTTCACATTGCTTCATGTAATTATGCCAGAAAGGAAGGCTGATGAGCCTGAAGGGCCGAGGAAGGTTTACTTCTCCAGTTGCTGTTACGGAGGCAGTAACTTCTGCAAAGGGTGAGGGAACAGGCAACCTCTAGAGCCACTGCTAAAGCCAAGGTGTTAGGCCAGGGGCAGAAGTAGGAAGCAGCTGTGCCAGCTTCCCAGCTGTTTGGAGACCTCTGCTATCACACAGCCAGAAAACCCATAGGCAATTCTCATCTACTACTCTGGACTGTTTACACCACCTTTGTCTGGAGGGGATTTACATGCTGTGCATTCAAACTTCAGTTTACTCTGCACCAACCTCCCTGTGCAGGCAATCAATCCCTAGGTAACCACCTTGTCCGAAGTGACTTGCCCACTTGACTTCGGTTAAGTATGTACTTTCCCAGCGGGTTCATTGTTCTGCTGCTAAATATTGCTCAGTTATCCAAGCTATGCCAAACCTGATTTTTATCTGTGGATTCTGCACAGCAAGCTGTGGAATGCAAATTATTCCAGTGTATTTGCAGGTCTGTGTTGAGGAGGAGATCCCTGGAGTTTGATCCTTCTGTTTGCCAATGACTCATTATTGTTATGTAGGCTGTTGTATTGCCCCACCGCTTTGAGGTATGGACACTGGGGTTTTGCAGGTCACTTTTCTTTTGTGAAAGAACACAGGGTCACGAAATCTCTGAGTGTGTCTAGCGGGAAACTGGCATTCCGACGGTGATCAAAGTTACTTGCATGCAAACTTTTCTTCCAAAATCTCACCCAAAATCTGTCTCTAGGCAAATGCTATGTCCCCTCAAGCGCTTTACAGTGCTCAAGTGCTTAGAGAAGGAACTCCGACTGCAGACAGCCGACTGTTAGCAGAGCAAAGTCTAACTTTCTGCAGGCTCTTTTGTCTCAGGGGAGCAGTATAATCCTTTGCTTTAACTTAATAACCCAAACAACCAAGAAGAGGTGGGGGAATCATTTGATAATCATATGCTTATTTGATAGAGTGCACGTAAATGACTGCAAGTGCTTGCAAATTTTAGTAACTCTTGGAGTAACGTTCCAATTGCTCTGGCTGGATGTCCTTTCTGCTCTACTGCTGAACAAAGGCAATTTTATCGGCTGCCTCCGTGTGAGATTATGTGGCTTTCTTACATGGAACAAGGCAAGCATAGGTTAAAAAATTTCCCCCCAAACAGTTGCTCCTTCCCAAACAGCCACCTATATCCCTGTAGTCATGCTGGGTGGATTAGCTACCGTGCCAGGAAAGAATGATGATCCTCCTGCAGCACCCACTCGCCCAATGGGGAGGGATAACCCACAAAGGTTAAGGTGAAGAGGGTAGGGAGTGTTTGGCAAGAGGAGGCACTTCTGCCTTATGAGCAAATTGAAGTGTGTTTGATCACTGGGTGGATCTAGGGCACCTCACAAAATTCAGCCCTGCATGTGAAGTCTTATGGATTAAAGGAATGTCTGGATCCAGGAATCTGAATCCTCTGTCTTCCTTATCCTTGCTCTGAGTTTACTCCTGAGTTAGTACATACTGACGCACTGGCTGCTAGGCCAGTTTTGTCACAGCCTTGGGTTTTTGCAAGGAAATGTCCCTCCGAGTTTCCTCTTTTTGCCTATGCTCCATCCAACCTGCCCTATCCATAGCTGCTGCAATAGGGAACGATGTCCACATTTGGCCATAGTAAGGTACAACAGGACATGTGTGGTACCATGGAGGTGGTGATCCAGCAGGACAAGGGAAACAGGTTTTGTGTTTGCCACTAACAGTCCCATGTGTAGTGTGAGGGGTTTTTTGACTGTTCTGGAGAGCCAGACCAGGCAATGGAGGTGATTTCAGCAGGCAGGTCAGGATTTGTAGGTACCTTTCCTTGCATTCACTACTAGTTTAAACAATGATGGCAGCAAACAGCAAAATGTTCCTCACTTTAGTAAAGCAAGACCCATCTTGAATACGTCCTTCTCTTTTCTCTAGTTTTTTGCTCTATTTGACAGTGGTTTCTGACTGACTTCCAGCAAGGCAATAGTCAACCTGACTAGTATTTGTCACCTCCTATGAGCTAAATATAATCTGGATTTTATTTACCTCACAGAATTTCTTTAACAAGCTCTCAGATGTGACATTTCTTCCTGGAAAAAAGAATTCTCTGCATTGCTGTCCTTATGCAAAATAAATAAAATCTTTGTCTTCTTTCCACATGCAGATCTATATATATATATCCCTGGTACAGAGGAGATACTGGCTTGGGAGCTGGCACGCTGAGGGTAAAGAAATGAATTTATAGTAAAGCCTGGTTATTGTTTTTAAAGACCTATTGAAAGGAGAAGACTGTTCTTAATTTTCTCTTGTAATCTCATTTCAAGATGTTTAGCTGATAAAGGTCTGACAGAACATGAGGCCTGCCTGGACTTTTATCTTCACTCTCCAGTTGAAAACCTGGAGGACACTCTGGTTTTTCACTCCTGGCTGTAGTCACAAGCAGAAGCCATATCCAATATGGGATGGGACTCTGCGGGCCACAGCTGTACCAATTCCTTGTCCAGAAGTGCAAAGAGCTGCTAATCCTGCCTTGTTTGCTTTGCACACCACACCCCTGCTTATTGCCCACAATCTAAATTACAGAGGCAGCCAAACTTGCTTCCTGTGAAAAACAATAGCCCTGGCTGACACATCCCCTCGAAATGCACGAAGCCAAGTGCTGTGGACTGCCTGGCGAGTTTGATGGGCAGATGGGCTCTGTGGCTGGGACTGCTGGCTCTGGGGGTCCCTACAGAGGAGCCACTGCCTGCACCCCAGACTTAGCACAGGCTGGAGAAAAACGCAGGGGCTGCTCATAGTAGCTGTGGAAAGAAATTACTTTATGCAAGGTGTTAACTAGGGGAAACATTTCTGGGAACATGGGCAAAACTTCCTGAAAAGACAAGTGTGAACAGAGTCATCAAAGGCTTATGAATTTAGTGGGCATTTCTATAGGGAAGCTGGTCTGTAAGTGTCTGACTGTCTCAAAATCTGAGTCATGCTCTTCCCTGTAAGAAAAAGTGTATTATTTTGTTGCAGAAAATATTTTCATCAGGAAATTTTCAATTGAAGGATCACATGTGAGCATATAAATCCTAATTTCCTCTGTTGGTTTTACCTCTTTTAGGAAACGCATGCAACAATCGGAACTGATTTTATTCAAGTCCAGTAGTACTATAGGAAAGAGCTCTGCTGCATAGGAGTCCCTCTGCAAACAGGATATATAGAAAAAGTCCCAGGTATTTATCAGGAACTCTACTGTATTGCAGTCAAAATGTCATGGAGGACATAGGTAACATACCTAGCACTTTTATGTGCAAACATTTTTGTGTTCACAGTGTCTGGCTAACAAAGGCTACTACAAACTGCTGTGAGCACATTTACTGTCCTCTGAACACCTGGGCAACAACACAAAACAATTCTGGTTCTGGTATATCAGTCATGTCCAGTAACTGTGCCTGTAGTCTTAGGATGAGGACCAGCTTCTGAAATAGGAATTACCTTTCCCTTGTTTGAAATGGAGAATGTCACTGTCTTGTTTACAGGGCCACTACTTCTTCCTCATGTTTACCCTGGTGAGGTGCCACTGAGTTCAGTTGTTTACTTTGCAGCTGAACTGGCCAAATAGTGCAGTGAAGGGGTGGTGAGTCAGGCCCACGATTGTTTAAGTGCAGGAAAACAAGCTGTGTGTGCAAAGTGATCCGGGCACTGGAGCTGGAAAATCCATCTGAACCATTTTGCTGTTGGTTTGGGGAGGCCCATGTTATGAAAGTGTTCCTCGGCATTAACTTATTTTTCAAGAGATGCTGGCATGCTGTGGAAACTTTGCATTTATTTCAGTTTTAATGTTCTTTTGTTCTGTATTCTGGCTCAGAATAATACCTCTCCCTATGAGCTGGAATTACAGCTGGAACCAGGTTAAAATGGGTTCAAAATTAATCTGTTTTCCCAGAGATCTACCTCACTGTTATAGGTCAGAAATAATTTCCTTATCTCTACCTATAGTTTCTAAGGGAATTCTGGGCACACCTTGGGAAGATTCTCTCTCCCCGTTTTTAATCCTTGCTTTGGGATCAGATGACATCTGGCTTCATTGCTTTGTCAGCTTTTAGACAATTTACTGTTTCCATCTCTATTCCATCATGATCTACATGATCCTTTTCTGAGAGGTTTTAGTCTGGAATGAGCTGCCCCATCTCCTCTGGAGAACACTAAGGCAGATGATTAACTGTAGTCAAATATACCCCTTTTTTTCTCTGTAAATTATCCCTTACTGTCTCCTCCATCCTTTCCTTGGTTTTAACTTTTTAACTAACAACTTTGTGAAATGTCTGACTCCTTGGTTATCCTAGGGAAAAATTTTAAACAAAACCACTCTCAGACACACAGATATACACACACACACGAACAATGAGTGCTCACAGCTAACCAACAGCATGCTCATAGAGGCATGCTTATATAGAGATACAATGACGTAAATCAACACCCAGAAGCATTTAATAAATTACCCAGATATATACACAGAGGGACAGGCAGATGGGTTAAGGCTGCGTTTTTACTGGTGGGAAAATGAAAACATCATTTTAATGCCCACAGGACAGTGTTTTGGAAAAGCAGTGGCAGAAGCAGCACCAAATATTAAAGGTGATAATATCTCTTTATTCACTCTTTCAGACTAATTGGCTTATCCTACTGCTGCATAGCAAGTGTGAACCCATTCAATTTCATAATCAAAATCAGTGAGAAAACAGCGTAGCAGTCTTTCCTGAGACCATTCACTGCTCCTAGGCAAGGAATGATTCCTGGAACTTGCATACCTAAATTCCCCTTTTGATTGCTCTGGGCAGCCCTATCTTCAAGAGCAAACTGCATACAGACCCTGCATACAGTCCCTGCATACAGTCATGGGAAGATACACAGCTCCTAATGTATTAAATACACTTTTTCTTCAATTCCCAGTGTCCCCAGTGTATGGGACATTAGGAAATACTGTAGTTTATTAACAGCTGGTGCTTGATTTCCCCCTCAACCATTCAAGGAGGCATTTACCTACAGGTATGAGTCAGCTTAATGAAGCGGCTGCATGAAGTAAAACGGCTGAATGTCCTTCTTTTCTGGCCCACATGCAGGTTTTTCCCATTAAAACTACTGCTAAGATACAGTAATCTCCTTTGATGTCCTTGAACCATGGGTTTCACCTGTATCTTCAATATGATCACACTGTTACAAGTTATACAGTATGAGGCCTCTAAACATGTTCAATCAGCCCCATGATCCCTACTTGCACCTTTCTACCCAGCACCCCAATCCTGCTAACTTCACCCATTTTCTGTATTTCTTGTTTCACTGTTAAAATTTGGATAATGTTGAGCACTCTAATTATTTTCTTTGCTCTTGATTGCATGACAAACAAAAGGCCAAACCCCTGCTGTATGTCCTCATAAACATAACCTGGTACATACAGAATGCCTCTATTCTGCTACTGTTGATAATGATAATCTAGCCTCACGCCACACTGCTGCCCACACTACATCCAGTTATTCCTGCAGCTCCTCCCTTTCCTCCTATCACCTGTGTGGATGTGGTAAACAAATGTAAATTGATATCTACATTGGTGCAATTTGCTGATGGAGTTAACCAATCCACAAGTGGTTTTGCAGTAACACCTGTACCACCCCTAGTACTCTCAAGGTCTTACTAAAGGCTTCAAGAGCTGGTGATAGATATTTGGTTCTTCCTACAATATCCTATTATGTATTTGTTTCTTAAAGCTCTTCATAGCATCAAAGAAAGGCTGAATCAAAATGTACTCATCTTAGTTCTTTTTCATGTGAAGGAAAAAAATAACCTTATACACTAGAAACCAGATTTATATATCAAAGAAAATGCCTCCATTTTGCAATATTGTGATAGTTCAGAAACTCTGATTTCTGTGGTCAGCCACAGTCTTGGGCACTATCAAAGCTATATGCATAATTATTTACTTTTTTCCCCTGGTTATGATGTGTGATGTACTTCTTTTAGGTATGTGGTACAGTCTGTCTGTTACTGATCATCTGTTTCTTTTAGAGAATTCTTTGGATTTATCATCATTTTGGTCTACTGTATGTCAGCTGGGGACTACCCTAAGCAAATCACTGCCATTCTCTTATTTTCTGTTTCCCCTTGGATTGTAAAGCCTCCAAGAATATCATACTTTCAAGAAATCAGCTGTGCTCTGCTAATGGATAGGTAAAAAATACAAGGCATATAACGACCAAAGCTTATCCAAACAGCTGATTTCTTTAGTTCTCTGGGAATCTATAGATCATGAAAGATAATTACATTAAATTGATGCTTCTCTCTGTCTTTTATGTTTATTTTCTTAGAGAGCTTAGGCCAAGGACTGTGTTAGATATATTTACAAGGTGTTCAGCACAGCAAAGCCACAAGCACTGGATGGAAGTTGATATTTCACTTTATAATCGTCATCATATTAAGGTAAGGAAAGTACTGAGGTCGAGCAGGAGAGTTTCAGCTGCTTTTTACATAATACTGTTTTGAAATTACAGGAATTTAATAAAAACCCCAATATTAAGGATGTTATTTTATCTTCTATTTCTTTCTCAGTGATATCTCTTCACCAGATAATCTGTGGATACTAATCCTGCTAACACTTGACACTCTTTCCCATTCTGCTTTTTTTCCCCCCCCAGGTCTTTCAAAAAATAGTCCAAGTCTTTCAACATTTGATCCACTTCAAATTTCACTTCCCCATTGTGCTGGTTTAGTGAGTGAAGATAAACTTCCCTAATCTGTGGACTACATTTTTCTTTCTTAGTTGTTCTTCCTCTGTTTTGGGGAAACTTCAGCATAGTGTGACAAGCTTGCAGCTCTGCATCATATCCCATTTCCCTTTGACTTTTAATGCTTCGTTATGTTATGGTGACATTTTATATGTTCTAAGAGCTAACAGAGTATGCCAGACTGGCGAGCAATTGCAGCTTGGAATGACTGGTAGGATATGACCTATTGATGAAATAGGAAATATTAGCTGGGAGTAGGAACAGTAATGCAGACAGTCTAACGGAAACGGTGACTTTTCACTACGTCCTGCCAAATGAGAGTTTTTACATACATCTTGAGGGCTGTAAGCACTAAAGGAAAAAGACAGCAGCCTGTTGAAGAGCCTGAGCTCTTTTTTATTGCGGGGCTGCTTTTGTGCCTGGGTGTGCGGGTGGCCCTGGAAGAAGGTAGATGCTGGTAGAGAAGTTGCTTGCCGCTAAGGGCTGCTGCAACTCAGAAGGGTGAATGCAGGGGAAGAACAGCTGATACCTTAGCTGCACTATCTGATCTGGTGCAGCAAAGCAGAAAAGAAATTTCAGGCTCTTCCCCTTCTTCTTTGTATCTTCTACTTACTTCCTTCCTATCTACTCATTTGTTTATTTTAATTGCCTCTGTTTCTGTTTGTCCAATTCAGACTTAGACCTGAGACTGTAGGCTTGAGACTTCCCCTTTCCACTTAAATAAATTCCTTCACCACAGCAGTTTGTTAATGCTACTTCTGTTCAAATATATTTTCCCTACTTTTTATAGTGCACCATCCTACTAAATATCAGAACAGGTGAAAGTCAGGCTGGAGTGCTGTTCAGATCAGCAGATGGCAGGCTCCTTCTAGCAATTGATACCACCAGCTTTATTCTACATCCCCCTACATCAGAACATCTGAGGATAACAGGCAGAAAAAAAGACCAATTTCTGCATCATGCACTCAAAAGTGTGCATTATGTCAGTGAGGAATCAAAGAGATATTTGTCACCAGAGTTCTGCGCAGCAGGCAGCTCACCCCACAGTGTGATGTGCATCAGCTGGGAAAACAAGAACACAGAGACTGAGTAAACCAGAGAACAGTAAAAATCTGAATGTCAGGGATGTCAGAGAAATACAAGTTCACATCAGTCTGATTTCCTGCTTACTACTCCACCTGTGAGGTGTCCTCCAAAATTAGTTAGTTTCAGAAGAAGTGGGTGATGAGAAAACTGTGAAAAAGAATGAGATGTTTCCAAATGCAATGTTTGTTTTATGTGTCTGTGATCAGAGGTGCCCTAATCAAGCCTTTCCCTCCTTATGGGACAACTACAGAATTGCTCCTTGCAGGGTGGGTTTCTTTAGACCTTATCTCGTTAACTTTTAAATGTTCATCACCCCTTTTGGGAAACAATTCTGTTTCCCTGAGTTTTATGACTCCCTGAATCCTCTTAACACCACCATGCTGATTAACTTAAACAAACTTAAAATGCACGACTTTTAGCATTACTGATACAGCATCTCTTTTGTGTTTTACATGTTTGCTCGAATGTGTTGTTCCCCAGTTTCACAGTATTTTTTTAACAATACAGTATTGTTATGAAAATGAGCTGACTAGTGAGTCTGATAGCAGGAATTTGCTCTGAGTCAACAGTGGCAAATTGCAAGCATTGACTAATGAATTCCATAATCCAGGCAGCACCTCTGTGAATAAGGGAAGAAAGCTCCATTATCTCTAATATGCATAGAGGATTCACACGAGAGGGACAGCTACTGGTGTAAGAGCCTAAATGGATACTGAATACAAGTTGGGAATTCCTGGTGCTTGCTTCTTTGCTTGAAAAACTGTAGCTCCCATCTCTATACAGACAGCTCTCAGGGATATGTTATGCAGACAAAAGCAGTGGGTTATTTTACAGAAAGCATTATTGTAGTAGGCCCTATGGCCTCCGAGAGAAAAGTTCGATGAGAGAAAATAAAAGATGGTTTTTTTCAGTCCTCCTTTGATTGACTGAGGAAAGCATTTGCCAAAGCATCTGTTAATACCATAACATTCTGTAAAAAAAAAAAAATCAAGAATAATTAAAAGGTGTAGTAAGGGCTTATTGTATCCTTTGTTGAGGCATCTTGATGTTTAGACCCAGCCCTTGCCATAACTGCTCTGCTACTCCTGTCATAGAGCTCCTCAGATAATGCCACTGCATGGATTTACTCACAAACAAGGCGCCTTTAGGCAATATTTCTTTCCTGCATAGGTTTTGGCACCTCAAGTGTTCTCTCCTGGGTTTTCCAAACCCCCCACTGCTTTGCAGCCTGCGTTATTGGCACAGAGCACTACTCACAAACTGCTGTTGTCTTTTCCTTCAGAATATCACATTGTTTTTGTTTCAACACATGGTGGTAAGTGGGTGTTACCAAGCAGATATGGTAGGACAGTGCTTCTGTTCTGGCACACAGGAATGACCTCTGCAGAAAACCTGATGGACTTGAGCATAGACAGGCAAGAGACCAAATGTTGGGAATATGTGAAAACTGTTTTTACTTAAGACTGGAGTCCCAGTTGGTATTAGCAAATCACTGTGCCTTCCTGGTTTTACAGGCATATAATTGAGCAGGTGAATATTCTGAATAATACAGATCACAAACAAATGAGTTTTAAGGAAGGGAGGGAAAAAAAGTCTATCTATTCCTCTGCCACACAGAAGTCTATCTACTTTAAACTGCATGGCTAGTATATCCCAGTTTTCCAGGCTGTGCTGTCCTTTAGGAAACGATGCTTCTTTTTACAGTAAAAAGTCTGTTATGAAATGGTGGTGAATAATGAAAAAAGAGCAAGATACAAAGAAGTGCAAACAAAAGTGCAGAGCTCAGGAGCAGGGCACAGGGCTGGCAGGTGGATCTGAATTGTCCTTCTGCCACTGACCTCTCTTCTAGAGGAAACATCTTTACTTCTGCCTGTTTCCCTGACAGTCCCACTCTTGTTTAGGCCCAATTGCACTGATATATCTGCAGAATAGAACAAATTATCTCTCTATCTCTTTCTTCCTTCAAATTTGACCTGTACCTAGAGGCCTTGGCTTAAAAGAGCTTCTACTTGATAGTAATATCAATGATAACAAATAACTACTCTGTTTCTGTTTCCAAAGCCTGTGTTTCTCTTCTAGTACAGAAATCAAGTACTTCATAGAAAACCTCACAAATTCTTGAATTATTCAAAACTCATAGCACCTTGTGAGTAGCTAGAGGTACATTTTCACTGATGTGCTATTTATTTGCTCAGTGTTGATTATATGAATGAATTATTATGTCCCACAGTAAACTTCTGGCTGGATTTGCTCACAAAAATAAGATTCTGGGGAGAAACCCCAAACTTACAGCGATCCCCAAACACCACCTTGAAATACTGCTAAGCATGTATGCCTGAGATGGAATCAGAAGAAGAAGGTTGGAAAAACACAAAGCCAGGAATGCAATTCATCCAACTTCTGCTTGGTTTAATTGATAAGGGAGGAGGAGTGGTGTTAGTTTGAATGTGTTCAGCTTTGGGTCACACCCCAGCTACTTATTGCAGGTTGAATGGATAATGTGCATTTCAGCAAGCTGTGCAGCAACACGTGTGTTTCAATTTCACTTGTCTAGACAGGGTTTTTGGTTGCCCCTTTCTGGCAGGCAACGTGAGATTGCATACCTTGATCTTATCGTGCTGTGCTGAATTTACTTTAGAGAGAACACTTTTAGCCTGAGAATGTGGATTCAGTGGGAGCTGCAAATGCAGAGCACCTCTGAGGATTTAGACCCCTTTCCTGCCAGGGGTTGCCAGGAGGAGCACTGCCTGATACGCTGTGCTCTGGCAATATCCCAGTGGATTTTAAAACTTTGGGACAGTGGATTTCCAGTGGAGGTTTGGATCCTTTTAGGTAACTTGTCGGTGGACTGCTATAGACCAGCCTTGCTTTTTTGCTACCTTCTGTGGGATATAAGTGGAAAACCTCTGCTTGAATTTGTCAGATTCATTATACATTGTCCTCCCATTGGTAAGCAGCTGTCAGAAATGACCATTTCAATGGACTTAAGGCACTGGTTTGAGCAGGTGGCTAGTTTGCACAAACTTTCACCAAAATAGTTACACTGGTTGCATCTCACACTGAGTGAAGTGTTGGTGCAGGTGAGTTCAAATAGGCCTACTATTGACACTACTATTTTTTTGTACCAGAACAGTGTCTCGGGTCAAACAAGAACAGGTCTCCCCTGTACCAGCACCCTAGGAACTCCTAGAAACAGTCAGTTCCTGCAGTAAAAAGCTTACATCTAAACAAAGTTATCCTTTTAAAATTTGGTTTGCAGGTCTTTTTTTTATTTTATTATTATTTTTATTGCACATCCACACATATTTACATGTATGAGTAGATCTGAGTTTATTTCAGTCTAAATGAGTGTCGTTCACCCTTAGCTGCATATGGTATACAAAGCTCTTTAGGATCTGCCTATAAATGTTGAGCACATAATGACCAGTCAGTTTGTTTAAGTTTAGGAGGTAAGTAATTACCAGGCCTATGAGACACTGACAATCTGATCCTCTATAAAAGAGATTTTTGTCTTCCTGTTGGTTGTATTATTCATGTCATTAAATGAGCGTCTTCTAACCTTTGCCAAATTGTGTAATTCTGCATCGTTCTATCAAGTGACACTTGGAGTGCTCCAAAGGCTTCCCAGCTTCTTATAAATAATAACAATGCTAACATGCAACAAAAGTATCCCTCAGATTTGGTAGTAATTGATAGGTTATAAAACCCTTTCGTCCTGAAAGTGTTTAAGCAGCAATTCTCCTGTGCAATGCAAGACTACTTTAACACAACAGTTCTATAATAACACACATGATGGACATGCTCGCAGCAATTGTGGTGCAGCCATTGACAGCAGCCACTACGAAAGGTTTCCCAAACCCTTCCAGTTGCAGCTCACCTCTCCAGCAGATAATCTGTGTGACTCGTGATGCAACTGTGCCAGATGAAAGAGCTTTCTCTTGGGCGGGCTCTCAACTCTGCTCATAGCTGCTGGCACCTCACTTGTCATGGTGACTTCTCATTTGAGAGATACTGCACTTGGAGATGCTGTCAGAAATCCAGCTGCAGGGACATGCTGTGAAATAATTGGCTTATTACAGGGCAGATCATCCCTTTCCTAAACTCCCTTAATTAGAGATGAGCTTAAACTTTTAAGCTTGAAGGTTTAGACCTTCTCCAAGTATTTTGCTAGCATAAAGTAAAAGAGCCCTGTAAATTCCTTCTATATTCTGGGCCTTGGCAATACCCACTACAGTGAATTCCACAGTTTAATGGCTTGTGCATGTATTCTGGAAAACGTAATTTTTTGTTAGTTGTTCAAATGAGGAAATCAGAAATGAGAACCGAGTTCTACCACTATCTTTTAAACTGCCAAGAAAAAAAGCAAGTCTCAACGGTGCCATTTCTCCATATTGTGCACAGTATTACTGAGCCACTAAATTGTTTAGAGGTCTTAGAAGGCAGTTAGTGTTTGTCATCATTTTTGGGGACTGTTGTTGTTGTTCTGTTCTACTCTATGGACAATCAGAGGACACTCAACACCCTGCTTACCATGGCACTAGCGAGATGCCACTCTTCCTGTGCCTTGCACGCAGATCTCCACCATTCTCAGGCTGGCGTTTCAGAGGAGTGCAGCACTTAAATATATAAAACCAGAGGAAAAGGAACATCGTTGGGGCTTCCCTTCCTGTTTTCTGCAACGCTCACACAAGGGCTTAATGTGAAGATGCTCAAAACTCAACCTTCTCCCCACAGGAGAGGGGGCCGGGGGGCTGAAAGAAAGGGAGATTTACCACACTAAGCCCTTCCCTTTTTCTTCACGTTTTCCCCCTCAGCGCTAGGGATTCCCCTGCACACCTTCAGCTCTTCGCGGTCCACGGCGTCCCCGTTCCCCCTTCAGCCTCGGTGGGACAGTCGCCCCTCCTACGGACGAAGCTGAAGTGGGGACGGGGTCGACGCAGCCCCTCAAAGGAAAAAGAGGCGGGAAAGGGAGTGGCGCGAGGGCCGCGCCGCGCACCCCTCCCAGCCGCCACTGCCCTCAGCGGCTCCGCGGGACCATTGACGTCAGGCAGGGGCGGTCACATGACCTAGTCGGAACCAATCGTCTACTCCCCTAGCCTCTCCAGCGAGAGGCTGTCGGGCAGCGCTAGCTTCTCTCGCCGCCTCCCTCCTCCTTCTCCCGCGGCGGCGGCGGCAGCGCGCGTGGACACACATACACACACCCCCACCACACACACACACGCACCCGCACCCACGGACGCACACCCGCACCCACATACATGCACACGCGCGCCCGCCGCCGCCGCACGCTCTCGAGCACACGCCCCAGGGGGAAGGAAGGAACCGCGGCCGGACGCCCCGCAACCGCCGCCGTCAGGAGCCCCCACCACTACCACCACTATCATCACCGGCTTTTGTCTGCCGCCCCCCGCCGGGAACCGACCCTCCGCCGCTCGGCCGGCGTCTGCCTGGGAGCATGGACGCGGCGCTCTAAGAAGGGGGA